>JAODAL010020404.1:0-69533 GCA_025379985.1 Phyllomedusa bahiana | reverse complement strand
GAAGATTCTGGGGCACACCCTACATTTACTATACATGCCTTTTATACTTTACCTCTTGCCTTTCTGTGTCTTCCAATGTATATGCAGTTTAAAAAAAACTCCAGATCTGCCATGCTCGGAAGCCCACTGAACATTTCCCCTGCTCCCTCGTGGGCCAGTCTGAACCTGGATGCCATAAAAGCCCTAGGAGGAGCCACAAGGTACTAACTGTGATTCTTAATTATTCCATAATTATTTCCTCTACATCTCTTTCTTTACCTCATCTGGAAAAAAAAACATGGCAATCATTAAAATTATTTTATCCCATATGCTTCCAATATAATTCACAAAGTCAGAATGTTCATCTGTTAAACAAACATTGTTTTGTGTCATATTTGTAAAGTAAAAAGAACAGAATGGCCAGCCCATAATTATAATGATTCCATAGTTTATGCCAAAAATGGTGCAGTTTTTTTTTGTTGGTAATGGTTAACTTCATTCAGTAGGTCAAGAAGAGTTTTTCATACAAAAACAAATCTAATAAAGGTTGTTCACAGCTTCCCACTCCCACTCCTCTCTGTAGTACCATTCCTAGCAGCTTACAATCCTATATTATTGATGACTATTTCTTATTGCAAAATCATGAACTCTTTTTTCTTCGGGGTCTCCTATTGCAGTATTATAATGCACAACATATTGACATAGATGGAAACATTAAGACCATGGATCTGAATAAACTTTACATCTATACTCCATTTTGGTTTATATGCTTTTTGTGTTTTCCAGCCTGAGTAATGACTCATAAGCTGCACAACCACAATTATTTACAATTGATGACATTAAGGCCGTGTTCACACGGCTTATTCCCGACGGATTTGTGAGCCGTATTGAGCTCACAAATCCGCCGTGAATAAGGGGCGGGACGGGGGCGGGGCCCGTAGCGCAGCGGGGCGCCGCTCCCGGCCCCATAGACAAGCATTGTTTACGGCGCGTACACGCCGTAAATAATGTGCATGTCAGTTTCTTCCCCCGCCCCCGGGGGATTCGCCGAGCGGGAAGGAGCGACGGAATCCACAGTTCTCTATGAGAGCAGTGGCTTACCGTAATGACAGGGACGGATTGGCGCCCTACTGAAGCGCAAATCCGGCGCGGAGTATGGCGCCAATCCGTGCCCAAATAAGCCGTGTGAGCGAGGCCTAATAATTATAGTTTTCAGATAGCTGTCAATTGATCATTACTCAAACCTCATTACATACAGCAGTTAGACAGTTAGGACCTTGACAAGAATTTTATAACTGCTATTGAGCAGTATTATGGATTTATAACATTCATAGTCCTGCAGGTCTTTATAAATTCCTTATAAAGAGAAGAAGGCAAAATTAGCAGTATATAGCATATGTCATTACATTTATGGATCTTGTCTGGAAGGCCACCCTTGACCAGGAGCCTTATTTCGTAACAGGGTAGCAATAGCTTAAAGAGAACCTGTCACATAGTTCATGCCTCCCTTGTTGAGGACAGCACAAGCTAGTGACAGACAAGCTGTTTCCAGCGATGTGCCCCTTATTTTGTAAGGTGCTGTAGTTTTCGAGTATTTAATGCTCAAATCTGCAGTTTTCAGCCAGAAAAGAGTTAAACAAAGAGTCCGTTTTTTTCATATCCCGCCCACCTGAGGCTAGCCCCGCCCACCTCAACTGATTAACCTATTACTTTGAATAGGTAGAAACATGGGAATAACTGGCAGGTGGGTGGGGCTAGCCTTTGGTGGGCGTGGCTAACACCTGTTCATGGATAAGATTTGAGGGGTAAATGCTCTAAAACTACAGCATGTTACAGAATGAGGGACACAGTGCTGGAAACAGCAGGTCTGACACTAGCTTGTATTGTCCACAGAAATATTTTACCTTCATACTAAATATTTATTGTGATAATTAAACAGTAACAAGAAAAAATCTTGAAAAGAGTAATAAGTTACAAACTTATTTAATTAGTCCAAAAATGCACTTTTAAGCAAGTGCAGCAGAAGTTATGGAAATAGTGATGACAGAGATAAAATTACAAGCACAAGGTTGTTCATTTCTTTATTCTTTCTTAAGATTTTAAGCATTTTTGCCTTTTTTTTTTTCCACTTGAAATAAACAATTAGTTGGACAATTAGTCTGCCATAGAATGGATATAATCTATTGGGCATTGGTCCTTTAGTTGAATTGAGATTGTTATACTAAAAGCAAAGCCTTGGAAATTCTTATTAAAAACGATGACCATACTTTGAACTCATGTCATGTATCAGCTTACATTTGATGACTTCTAAGATAAAAATGATTGTAATGCCCAGGCACACAATCATTTATGTGTTAAAAGATATGCATGAACAGGTATTACACAGAAAGCCAACTACTGATATATCTCATCCGTGTTGTCATCCAGTGATTTGTTATCTACGGATCTGTATGATCCACTGTAGCTGTACATACGATATGTGTTTAGTGTATCTATGATTGGAAAAATCGAATGGTTTTTATATGTCTGTAGTAAGGAGTACCTTTCCCATTCTTGAAGCTAGGAATCTTACATTTAAAGTGTAAACAAATAACAATTATGCTACCATTTTAGTCCTTTGAATTACATTTTTAGGGGTTAGACCCCCCTTGTAAAACCTGGTTCTAAACATTTGGTTAAATAAAACAAAGCTATGCTGGAAGGAACTAGTCTTTGTTTTGTCAACTATGAGCCAAAGTAATTTGCAATTTACAAATTCCAAGACGCTTGTTTTGTATTTTTCAATGACCATAATATTGTACCCACGCTATTGTATTTGTAGTTCGAAAAGTTATTGTCAGTATACGCCAATTAAAGGTCAGGCCTTGAATTTAGGGCGACAAGTATGAATATTGGCACTTGGGATCCAATAATTTGTTTTCTATAGTAATTAGAAAGCGCCTGAAATCTATTGAGCTGATCTAGCAGCGAGACAATATGATTTAGCACATTCTATCTACACAGCAACACATCTGGCTCAAGTAAACCACTTTTAAAAGTGTTTGACCTTTTTCAGCATTTAATGCCCTGGAATTAGCGAGTAATGCAGCTATAAATGTGTAGATTCGTACGGTTGTAGTGTGACACGTCTCCAGCACGCCCCCCGATCTCAGGTGCATTATAAAGTGCTGAGGGCGCTCTGCACTGCGCCTGATATTGGAGTGCGCCTGGTGAATAATATAGCGAACAGGGCTACGCTAGTCGTCAATGTGAAAAGGCTGCCAAGGCAAATAAGATCATGAGGTATATCAAAGGGAGTACAGAATTACATAATTGTAAACCCTTATTCTACGTCGCTATACAATTCGACTGTGACATGTCCACATATGTGAATATTGTGTAAAGTTTTGGGCACTAGCACACAAGAAAGACATATTGGGTAAAAAAAAAGCTAGTAACATGTTTGAATGTAGGTCACAAAAAAAATAGAGCAAGGATTTAGTTGCTACAATACCCACAAATATTGACCAACATTTAGGATAAGCCTTGTATCACAATTGTGTCGTGGTTTCTCTTCGTATACTTCCAATTGCAAGATGTTTGAAACAGACACTAAAGGATCCATTTGACAATGAATACCAATGGCACCCAGCGGACCCTGTTGAGTACAATGGATCCATCAGGTTTTCTGTCATGTGTCCATTGTTTAAACAGAAAAAAATAGCCCAGCTTTCTGGCTATTTTTTCCATAATTCCCAATAGAACATGGGATAGAGGTTCCAAACAGTAATTCCATTGAAAATGTGAACAAAGTCCTATTGATTTAAAGAAAAGACAGCTTCTGGGAGATCAACAAAATTTGTTAAAAAAATATATATGGGGGGGGGGGGCGTGGTCTGCTATGTAAGGAGAGCAGAACCTCACGCTGTTTTTAGCGCCCAGCAGACTCGTAAAAATGCAGTGAGACGACTGGAAAATGAGCCCCAAGCGCCAAAACGAGGACCCAAGACCCCTCAAGATCCCAAACCCGGTGAAACGACATACCCATTCGAAATACTTTGCACCTCTACATGACCTCGGAGTTGGACGAATTCCGACCTTACCCGTCGTCCCAGTAGCTGCCGCGCCATCTTAATTACTCCGGCCCCGGGAAGCCGGGAGAAGAACAAACGCGCATAGTCCTCCTGCGGAATCAGTGATGAGACATTCTCTGGCGAGTGGCGGGGTACCCGATCGGGATCCCTCCGAAGTTCCCGGCTCTCAGAATCTCTCCCATCGACGTAGAGCAGGAGAGCTAACCCCGAGGACGCCGCAGTCCCCCCGCGGCCGTGGCGCCCGGGGTAGCCCGTGGAAGGTACCTCAGGTACTTACAACCAGGGCTCATGACTCCTATGCGCTTACCTCCTTCCGTGGAGAACGGCGGGGAGCCCGATCGTGGGACCTCGATGAGGCCGAGCGTAGGTGGCCCTGAGCTTGTCCAACCCACAAATAGGAGATCTCCCTTGGCAGTGACAAACCGCTCCATAAGTGCAATCAACCGCGGGCTCCCGAGCCGTCATCTAGGCATTACCTCAGACCGAAGCGCAGCCCCAAGACCACCTTATGCAACTCCCCGAGTAAACCAGTTGCTCAAGGCAAATTCAATCCTGGGGGGGAGTGTGTTAGCCGGAATAAGCTCCTGGTACCTATGCGCAGGCACCGTCCCGGACATGGCAAAAGTTCTGCCCAGATCCAGAGATGGACTGCTCTAACAACAGGGCTGCAGAACGCCCCCATCCCAGAAATCATAGAAGAGGGGTGGGGTCTAAGTTACCAGCGTTCACTTGCACACGGGAGTCGCCAGAACAGCGATCAGGTAATGGGTCTACCCCCCACGCTATGACTCACCTTGAGCCCCCCCCTTATGTCAGAGTGCGATGTGGATCGACCGAGGGAGCCCCAAATACCCACGTTCTGCTTGCACCTGGGTGAGGTGGTAATTGATTTATATCATCACAAGCTTCAGTGTCTAATGTACCCAAGTGGAATATCCACTTCCAGCAGGCCCCAGGCCCAGCCAGCACTGTCCCAAGTCTGCCACCTTCTGGCCCACAAAGGTCCCCATGCTGCGGTCTCTCCACCTGCAGCACTGACCACTGTGCCCTGACACATACATTGGACTTAGGAGAGGGGGGCACCACACCATGCCTCCACAACTATCAACGGGGTCACCACTCCTCACAACATCCAGATTCGTGACCCGACGTTCTACCAAGATCACAGCTGGACTCGAACAACCCTGGCACAAAGGGCCAACTTTGGTGAAGCATCCCTAAACGCCTAACACTCTACCCTCCATGTGCGGGCTGGATCCAGCGCCTTTCCCTGGAGCCAGGAAGACCACCCAGTGGTTCGGACCGGTCCCCACGTTAAGCCCACCAAGCATTGGCTGCACATCCCAGGAACCCAGGCCCTACTCTGGTCGCTATTGCCGTCCAAAGACTACATGCGACAGCTGGGTCCTTACGATCTATCTCCACAAGCGTGGAAAAGGGGCACCTGCAGCCGGACCAGACAGCGTTCACTGGACTTGCAGATAAGTGCTATACTCTTAGAAACAAGACAAAGTCTCTAACAACCTATAGCCATCTCAATACTACAATCACTCAATTCTTACCCCGAAAACGATACGACAAGAACCACCGAGCCTCCCAGCTTGATGATCTTGAAACCGACAGCATGCGAATTAACGTACGACATCCGTGGGCTTCCTGAGGAGTGCGCACCTCGGAACTCATGCCCCACACTGACCAAGATCTATAATACAATTCTGGGCAGACCTGAAGACACTAAAACATATAGAATCGACCGAGGCACATCGGCCCTTCGCCCACATAGACCAGGATCCGAAAGAAAGCTTGATGTAAAGTAAGTAGAATCCATCACTAGCGCTTGACCGTCTCAAAAGGAAATCCTGAGAAAAGCCCGACTGATGCCTTCCGTCTTGAACAACACTACCAAGAAAGTAGTCTCTACCCCTGACATTGTCAATAAGAACTCTCCGCATGCGCTTTGCTCTTAATGCCCCTGCTGCCATACTCCAAGAACGACTTATACCTTACCGATGTGGGTCTTCCCATTCTCCATACAAGTCCAGAAGGGGAAACACGTGATTTCCCTGCGGATCGCCCTTCGACCTACGCCCTCTTTGCTGAAGTCCCTTAGGCATACCCAATGATTTAGATCTTCCCGGATTTGCATTCAGCAATCAACATCAACCACGCCCAACTCTGCCCGCCTCGCCCCCCGGGCGGAGAGTCGCGCAGATCTGCACACCTGTACTCAGCCAAAATTCCCAGCGACCTAACCGGCGTCGTAGATTTTCCAGTGGCCCATCCCCGCATATGGAACCCACCAAGTTGATTTAATCGCTAAGTCTGCGTGCGAACCTCATTTTAGCCTGCTTGCTCCCAGATGAAACCCTACTGGGCCCCTAACAACCTACGAATAACTGATCCTCCAACCTCCCCAGACCATCATGTCCTTTTGTTGCTCCCGTCCTCCTCTTCCTTATCCCTCCAGTTCTTGGCTGACTCTATCCTAACACCCAGTCTCCTTTCTCATGAGTGCTTCTCATACTGCTAACTAGTTATATATGTGTGATTGCCCCCTGCTCTATGACAGTACCTATCCAGTATATAGTAGTTCTTAATTTTACCACTAAAAAGGTGTCAGTGCGGATGGCCTGAATTGCTCAACATACATTCTGCCGGATGGAAAAAAACTTACCAACGACTTACTTAGTTTTGAAAATGCTTTTGACCTTCAACTGGTGTATGGGCCATAGTGGCCCCCCCAAAGTAGTCTTATGGCCAGTAACACACACTTTGCATAACAGGCACGGACTTGTTTGCTGATCCTATAAGTTTGAGCCCATGTTGGTAAGGCCTATAATTCTTACCTGTATCTCCTCTCGCCTTTTTTGTCTTCCCACCTTTTTCCCCAGCCGGTAGTGTTGAGTCCGTGGCTGTGGGATCTGCTCTACAGCCAGGAACAGTGGGTAAAGTGTACATGCCCCTTACCCAAGCAAAATCCAAGATTTACATATCCCTAAACGTCCAAGGGATTTAAACACCCCCGAGAAAGATTCACGAGATCCATAACTATCGACACAAGCTAAATCTCATATCGTGGTCTCCAGGAAACACACAGACCATTTGCAGACCCAGGCCCAAGTTCTAAAAAATAAATATATACCCCTGCCTGTACCAAAAGCAGCAATCCCTCCCCATAAAACAAAAAGGAGTAGCCATTTTAAATACACAAATCCCTCCCTTACAGTCATTGGAAGTTCACTAACTTGTTGACAACGACTCCCTGGCTGTTTTTATCAAATGTAACATGCAAGGACACGTTTACACCATTGCCAATCTTTATGCCCCGATAGTAACCAAATTTCTTTCCTAAGCTAAAATCCGTGATGACTTTGAGCTGTTTTCGGCGCAGGGACAAAATCTGTGCGTGGATTTCAACCTAGTCCTTCATCCTGTCCCATTTGATATAAACCGTCCTCTTGTCGGGCCGATCCTCTGTCCCTTTACACGATAATAACAAGTTCAAACGAACATTTACACAGCATGCAGCTCTCAGGACGTTTGGAGACAGATGCAACCTGAAGAGAGGGATTACTCCTTCTTCTCTAACCCGCATCAAACATATAGTCGTATAGAACTTTAATTTTATACCACACCTCTTCTCGTGTGCAGTTCCGACGCTAATTGACGTTCGATATCACGTCAGATCAATGCCCCTGTTCACTGTGTACAATCGATCTCCCACACTAACAGACGCCCCCGTTAGCTTGGAGATTAAATAGTCTCTTTTACAGACAGCCATATGCCTCCAGGACTCCAAAGGGGGATTCAGGAGTTCCTAAGTAATCACAGCAAAGACAGAAACAACTCCACAAAACCCAATTTGGTAGCGCTGAAATTTGATTTTTGTAGAGTTATTATGATCAATGCACTGGCCCGACAAAAAACGGGAGGCGGCTGCTAAACCACCGATCGTTACTGACGCAACTCACATAGGGAATTAACCCACAAATCGTTGGGTCAGAAATCATGACCTTAGAACTACTGAACCAGTTTAGGCAAGGAGATCACTCATTGACGGGTAACGGAAAAGCAAAGACAAGAAGAAACCTCCAATTTTTCGAGAAGCGTTACTATGATGAGTAATAAACCGGGCATATATACTGGCGCGGCCCAAGCACATACAGATAAAGGAGCGTCCCTAAACAACCCTCAAATTAAACTGGCCGATGCTGCCATATAGTACACTAAACAGAGGACATATTGTCTGTCTTCCAGAAATATTTATTACTGAACGCTCTATAACATACCTAAACCTCATGAAAGCTCACAGCTTTCAGAACATTAACGCAGTCAATGCTCTTAAGGCATATCTTCAGAGAACGGGCAACACCTCCTTTCCCACAGATGTGCTAACTCTCTTTAAGAGCCCCTACTCTCAATTTTAGATTCATGCCGCTATACAACCCGTCACGGTGGAAAGCCCTGGGCCCCAGACGGCAATACCGCTAAATTTCTACAGAGTTTTGAAGGAGTAGTTATCATCTCCACTGCTTAGCAATTTCACCTGTGGTCATGTTCTTATCCCCCTATGACGCGGATTTCTGAAAGCCTATATCACAGTAGTCCCCAATGAGGGCAAAGTACCCGACAATTATGCCAAGCTACAGACCAAATAAGCCCCTCAAAAACACTGACGCCAAGATCTTTGCAATAACTAAATGCAGTACAAGACAAAAACCTCTATTTGTGTCAACTTATTCCCCCTGAACAAGTTTAAAAGGGGTGAAACATCCCCTGCAAGGGAATCACGGGACAACATTCTGAAAACTTTCACATTTTGTTTAACCACATTCACAGAACAAAATATACCGGCATGGTCTGCTTTCCTCGACGCTGATAAGTGCGTTCGATCGGATGTCGATGGTCCTGATCTTAACTGGTGCCCTTCGGAACCTAGAATGGGCCCGTTTCTTTCTTACACACGGATCTTGGCGTTATACAATTCCCCGCAGGCCCAGAACAAGTCAAGTGCACCTACTCCCCTCCCTTTTCAAGATAATCAATGGTACCCATGCAGATGGATTTCCCGCTTTCCCCTTACTATAATACCCCTAGTGATGGAACTACTAACATCCAGGATATACGTAGGCCAATGTCTTCCCATAAAAGGTATTCAGTGTGGCAATCAACAGATCCAGTGCACGGCGTTTGCCGATTATCTTCTACTATACTGTTTTACGAGCCCCTGTTCTCGCGTACCTTCATTATGCAAGCTCCCTCCGCTTTATGGCGGCTTTTTCCAATCATAAGATTAATATAACCAAAATTACCAGGCTTCTTAACCTCCGACTTTGTCTTCTGATGTGGTGAGTTCGTCTCAGGACAGCGTTATCCTCTCCAAGGGCTACGACTCCAACTCCATCAATAACTGGGAGTCCACATAAACCGTCGTGGATCGTCCGCAAAACAATCACCTAAATTTTCCCCCCGTTGCTTGATCTCATACAGGAGATCATGACTAGATTGGTACAGAAAGACCATTTCCAGGTTAGGACGATTAACATTTTTAAGATGAACATCTTGCCACGACTCCTTTATCTATTTCAGCAGTGCAACCATTAGTGCTCCCCAAATCCTTCCTAGGATTCAGGTGAAAAAACAGACCACAAACGCTTTCAATAAGGGCACAGAAGTCAATCCTAGTGATTCATAGAGTCATTTGATTACTCCCCGTTTACAGAGGGGTGGCTCTCCCATCCAACATCCAGAATAATTTCTGGCGCCGTGCGGTGCGGGTTTCTGGATGCCTTTCAAACTCAGACTCCACAACTTTGCGGTCCAAATGAATCTGACTATGCTGGTGTGCTCCCCATTGCTCCTTTCCCTTTTCTCTCGACCGTTATGGCTACAGGAAATACAGCTTAGTACACCTCCCTTCTCACCCTTTCCACAACAGTACTCATCTGTAGGACATATCCCTCTAGCTTCATATCTTTAAAGCATGCGAGGCCCACTTACGACACCTCTCACGGGGATTCCGGCTGTACCGGAAACTCAACATTCAAGAGCAGGATAGGAGGATGCCGGTGGAATTGGTCTCCTCATAAATGAGTCTATGGAGGTAACACGCTCAAAGTCTATCCAGAACTGTACTGGCCACTAACGACAGTTCGGTTTGCGAGATTTCCATTCCTACAGATGCGCAGTTATTTTTGTTCAGCCTTTGAAAGCCCCAATGGAATTCACAAGGTTACTACCAACATTTTAAAGTGTTTGTTTGCAAACATCCCGTCCCTCTCATTGGCCCTATCCGAGTCTATGGTTTATTAATTCGCCCAGGGAGGTTCCCCAGAACTTCCCTTCCAAGGAGCCTTGAAGTGTAGATCCGTAAGAGATTTCACGGGAGGAGGAGTTGGTAGCAATTTCTTTGACCAGCCACCGACGAAACATGGTCTATCCATTAGAGTTCAGGAAAAGAACTTCAAGATTTTATCCCGGTGGTACAGGTCCCATCTCTGCTACATGCTCTCTTACCTCTATAACCCCACAGTTTCTAAGCTCGTGCTGGACGGTGTCAAGCCGATGAGGGAACCATTGCAGCCACATCTGGTGTAAATGCCCTCCATGCAACCCATCTGGCATGGATTGACCGCATAGTTACACATGATTACGGTATACGACAAAATAATGACCCCAGTTTCCCTTCTATTCGGCGAGCAGGTCTCGCAAAGTCACCGCTTCTCGCCCCCAAGAACCGCCTCAATAGTTAACCGTCAGCTGAAATGCGGCCAAGGCGTTCTCACCCAGCTTTTGGCGCTCATCCCTTTGTCCGATCCATCCACAGATTGGTTCAACGAGATACACAGGTATATGTATGGGGGATGAAATAATATGTGACACCACGCTTTTACCATCGTTCACTTTCTGCAGGATCTTGGGAAGATTTGCTCACCTTCAAGAAGCCTATCTGATCAGTATAGTTCTACATTAAAGATCTACCCTGGTCTATGACCATCCTGATATGACAGTTTTGGTGCAGCTGCGGATGTCCCAACACTGCTGCTTACCCCAAACCCCCCATCCCCCCCCCCCATGACACCACAGTTCTTCTTTGTTCACATTATGTATTCATGGTCTTTTCGAAATAGTTCTCTCAACACAGTCTGCTTTGAGGGGTTTCGCCGATGCTGTATATTTACTCACCTCTATTGTAAACCCCTTCTGGGCTCTGTATGTATTCGTCATTTGTTCGATCTAATTTTTTGCTTTTCTGTCGTTGAGTAAGAGGATTTACAAAGGGTTCTATATTGGCCCTTGCCCTCTTCCTCTCGCCCTTCTAAGCTTTATGGTGTGTCAAGATCAGAGAGTACCCTCTATGATCCAGTATTGTATTGTGTTTAAACATGTGCGTTTGCAAGCCTTGCTGTTTTTCAAATCCTGTTGGTACCCTCTATTACAAAATTTATCCAAATGTGTCGAAAACTATACCCCTCTATCTTTTCTTACTGTCTTTTCTAACCGATCACGAGTTATAAAGTCCTTTTACGATCCGGAATAATGACAACACAGACGATAGTTTTGTGCATCAGCTTTTAAAGCACATCAGCGTGTGTTCGCGCTGATAGTTATGTCCCAATGTACCATAAGAAGCCCTGTTATGAGTAGTATTGCTATTTGCATGACATGAAATATAGCTGAGTGCACTTGAATTTTGTGCAAGAGTCGCTGCGATTCGGCTTTGTAGCTGTAATTGTTATGCATAATGCTGTGTTCATGTGAATTTTGATGTATGTGTCATTTGTTGAATAAAAACCCCCTTTTTGAATTTGAAAAAAAAAATATATATATATATGATCAATGTTGATATCTCTTCCATTAACTAGTCATTGACTATTTATACCTAGGACTATGTCCATACAAGGGGGCGACCTCTATGTCTAGAAGAAACAAGGTTTCTACACAAATTAAAAGGAGGTTTTGCAGCACAAGAGGAGAAAGACTATGGAATTTTCTGCCAGAGAAACTTGCTATGATAGACTCACTTAAAAAAGTACAAAAATGACCTGCATTAATTTATTGAGTATAATCATAGATTTCTGGAGGAAGGTTGTTGATCCAGGGATATTTTCTGAATACCAGATTTGAAGTTGGGAAGGAAATTTTTTCTCTAAGATGAGGATAACTGACTTCCATCTTATAGAGTTGTTTGCCTTCTTCTGGATCAACACTGCAGGATAATAGACTGAAATGGTTGGACATATGTTTTTTAGCTATACAAGCTATGCAGCTATGTAACTATATGTGCTGTACTAGAGACAGATAATCAGCACCGTCTCACTTTATAACTCATTTACAATTATTTAGAAATATATGGTTTGAAGCAATTGTTTTAATTCCTATATTCATGTTTAGCATATTTTAACTATAGAATTATGTTTTATGAGCATGGTATGGAAGTGTGGATAGATTATACGTTACTGAACTACAGTTTGGTGGGGAGATAAAATGAAATGTGCCACACCTTCTCGATGTGTTATCTACCCCTAACACTTGGATTTGTGGACACACCTTTAAAGTTATGTGTACCTAATTCCCTAATTTTGCAAAGTAGGAACTACTAATAGAGTACAACGATGACTTTTAAATAAAAAAAAAATAATACACAATTCAGTTATGACAATGAAAACGTGAGAAAATAAGGATTGTCATGCTATTATATGATTTCTGATGATTTCTTTATGTAGCACCAACATTGATCATGGGGTAGCTATGAGGTGTGAAGTGGTAGCAGTTGCACCCAGGCTCTGGTGTATGAGGCCTCTTTGCCACATGTGATGAAATTAGAATTATAAATGCCAGCTGGTATGTTGTTTGACCTTATTACATGTATCTAGCCAAGAAAACTTAGACAGCTCTCTGTACTTATTGGCTGTATCAGTGCACCTGTAATACTGAATACATAGTTTGTCACGGGAGCCTAAAGGAACAAATTGCAAGTCTCTGTCCACTATCCTTAAAAAAAGGACTTACTTATTTGTGGATGCCTAACGGGATTGAACTATGCAAATACCTCCTGATTTAGAAAGTTCTCAGTCTGTTTATCCTGGCAAATGGGAGTAACAGGTTTCTTATCATATTCATTATCTTATCTAGATCAGTTATCTATGTACACAAGTTCTGACTGCAAACGTACCGCAGGAGATAATCAGTTAAAGCAACTGAAACACATTTGGAGCATAGAGCTTGTGATTTATGTTTTTTTTTTATTCTTCCAAGTGAACCGAAATGACTGGAATATATACATATATTTCCCTGTAACAGCTTTGCAGGGACATTAATTGATTGTTTAGGTTATGTTAACCCCTTACCGACATTTGATGTACCCATACGTCCTGGCCTGGCAAATTTTTCAACATTTTCAAAACATTTTGATATTTTTAACAAATAAACAAGGATTGTATGGACCAAGATTTCTTACTAACTAAAAGCACAATGTGTAACGAGAAAACAATCTCTGAATCACATGGATAGGTAAAAGTATCAAAAACTTATTCTCACGTAAAGTGACACATGTCAGATTTAAAAAATGGGGCTGTATCAGAAAGGTCAAAACTGGCTGCAGCGGTTAAGCGTTATTAACATATTCTTAGGATGCTGGTAGCCTGAAAAAAAAATAGAAAAGTCTATAATCACCTCTCCTCTCACCTGTATTCCAGCGCTGCTGCTGTCTGCTGTCTCTTCCGGCTCTGGCCAAACGGAACGTCACTACTGCAGCCTTAACACTCTGAATGATGATGTCAATAAGTGACATATGACTGCTGCAGCCAGGTGGCCATGCTGGAACGCAGGTGAGAGGAGAGATGAGTATAAGCTTTATTTATCAGGCTAAAAATATGTTATTTACATTACCTGGACAACGCCTTAAAAAACTCTAAACCTGAGGTCTGTGTTATCATCATTTTACTATGCAGATGAATGCAGGCATTAGTCATTTAAGGTCATATTCACATATACCTTCAAGCATCCAATGCACGTAAGTAATCGGGTATTTTTTCTTTACCCGATTCACATACTTCACAGTTTAGAGCTTGATCATTCTTTTTGTGAATCCCACACTTAAATAGACTAAGATGGAGCTAATTTCTGTGCAGATATGCTGCCAAAACCAAGTTCTAGTTCTTTTCTTTCACAGATTATCTAAAATAGCCATGAAAGATTGTTTTAGGCAAACCTATACTAATCAAACATACCCTAAGGCTGGTGAAATGATGCATGAAGAATTTTTTAGCCGTATATCTTAGATATCCTAAAACAAGCATGTTGCTTGTAATGTTTTTTGTGTTAATCTGTGCAGCATGTAGCATCCCCTGTTTACAGCCAAGCAGCAGCATTTCCTGTTTCAAAAGCTGTTTTCCTTTGCCCTACAAACCAGAGAATCCTTTGACCATCTTTCTCTTTTGAATCTCAGTCTCAGTGCATGCCTCCTGCTTTCTACCTCATTTTGAAGGCTTTGAATTCCAGGAACGAAGAGAAGTGTCTTCAGAGACGGCCCTGAAAAAAACTAAGCTGTTTGGTCACCTGATCTAATGGGCTTAATGCAGAACTATGTCCGTTATAGAGACACACAGAACAACTAAGATTCCTCCTCAAACAGTTGAAACCCACAAAAAAAATTATGAAACTATATTACAAAAGTGCCTAACCTTCAAAGAAATATTGCTTGGAAAATGTTTGTTCCACTGGACAACCCCTTTATCCCGAGCTGTTCTTGATAATCTCTGAAGTGACTAATTCCTTTTATGCTGACCAAATAGTTAATAGATCACTTAACTCCACAGAGCTGACAAATAAGAGCAAAATGTGGCAGGTGGGAAGGACAATTTACATTGGTTACGGCTCTTCTACAAGAACTATCCAATTACTTTTTATAAAATATATGAAAAGCTGTGGCAGATTCAGTAGACTCTGGACTGTTCCCCAAACATGCCCCACTGCTATGCTACAGCATTTGAATAAAAAACAACTCTATACAAAGATCAATAAAACCACCATGCAGTGACTGTATAGTGGTAGGTGCTAGTTCTAAGCAGGTGCTTTGCAGGCCATACTAGTGATTTGATGGTTAGATTCAATAAGTCACAGATCACTTCTCTAATTCACTCTCTGAAGTCATTCACTTTCCCTAATGGCAGATTAAGTAGAAAAATAGGCCTTGGGCTGTTACCCAAACTTGCTGTCCCTTCCCTACCACCACTCTACCACTGCCACAATAGTCAATACCACTTTACTGTGCTCACAAGTTTAATTCTGGTTAACAGAACAGCTAACTCTTGGTATGCTTGGTGTAATAAATTGACAACTGGGTATAACCACAATCCTTGCCGAAGGACTCAACACACTGACAGTGTCCAATCATTGCTGATAGTTTGGGACTCACCCTTTTAAAAAAGAAATGGTAACACCTATTTGTCACTTAGCTCTGGATTAACCAGTGACTTTTTTGTATACTTTTTTGTGAAATACAATGTTTACTTTACCTGTTAGGGACCCCAAAAGCAGATAAGCAGGGAGTCCCTTTCTTGAATATGTGAACACACAGGACGGACTAGAAAGACAATACAAAAACTGGAAGTCAGATAGACCGGGCCAGAAACCAGAGCGAGCAATGCAGTACAAAAACTTGAGGAAAGGAGAGTCAGAGGAGAAGCAAAATACCAGCAACCAAATAGACTATAGTATAAAGCGCAGCAGATCAAGAAAAGACTATCACCGGCAAAGACCTTCAGTCAGAATTGGTTTTAAATAGGAAGTCAGAGACCCAGTCCAGAGTGTGATTGGGTGTGCTCCCTGACATCCAGAACCCAGCCTAGTGGTGGAGATAGCTTTCAACCACCTTGTCTAATTCATCTGCCACTCAGCATTAAGCCAGCAGCGGCAGACAGCTATGGCAAGAAAACCTGTCATTAACAATTGATACAGCCAGAAGAAGCTAGGGCCATGTTCAGACTAAAGCCAGACAGAAATAGCAAAATCATTGGCAAAAGCGCTTCTTCCACTGTACCTTCTGGACAGAAGAACAGGCGTGGTCATGACAGGGCCACAACAGATAGGTCAGGAGAGCAAATAGTACCTCAAAAAATTTAGCAACTCAGGCGAGGTCTTCTTTGATTAGAGTACTTCTCTTTCCTTTTCTTTTCATTCAGCCCAGACCACGGTGACAATTTATCCTGACCACTGCAGAATTAGCAGTCCAGACATCTTTGGACAAACCCTTTTGCAGTCATCTACACCCTCTATTGCAACACAAATAAATTGAGATCCAATCGCAGATACCTTACTTAAATCTGAATTGTAGACCAGATGCTTTAATAAATTCAGACTCCAGACCCCTAAATTAATGGGGATTACAGATGAGATCTCTAAATTATTGAATCCGCAAGTCAGATCCCTAAATTGATTAAAACTCCAGACACATAATTTAAGGCGGACCCTAAACCAGACCACTATTTTCAGACTCCAGACAACAAAAATATTCAGATGCCAGAACAGATTCGATCTGGTGTCAGAATGTTTTATATTTTACCATATGCTATGTCCTGACACCATGTAGCATTAGATATAGTGGTCCCTGAAACCGATGAGAAGCCTAAGAGATGTGAAGGTAAATTTTACTTATCTTTATTTATTGGAATTTTCCAAAAGGTGAAGGCTGCTTTGGCATAGGCTAACCCCTCATGAATTAAGTGGACTCTTCTCTGGCAGAACAGGCTGCAAACTGCCTTATAGAATAAGGGTCACACCCCTGGAAACAGCATGTCTGTCACTAGCTTGTGCTGTCCTCAGCATAACCTATGTGAGTGGTTCACTTTAAGTAACTATTGTAGACTTTAAGGAGGCATGCAACTTTTAGAATGCAAAAAATTAACTAAAATATACATATTCAGATTTTTTTTTACTTTGAAAATGTTGTTTGTTAATTTTCTTTTCAGTCTCCAATTCCTGAAATATATTCGATTTCATAAGCCTGTACTTTCCCAATTTGTATTCAGGTTTAGGACATGTACTTATGGGGTGAAAGTATAACAGAGGATGATACTATGAATAATAGTAAAAGTATTTTTTGCTTTTTTTGCATCTAAATTTAACATGTTTATTTTATTATTATAATCACATATTGTAAGCATTAATAGAAAGAATGTTGTGATGTGTCTGTTTCTCCATTAACGCTTTAAGACTAAATCTGTTAACACATTTTATGAATTTCTATTTTTGTTATACACATACAGTACCTATTTCAAGTACAAAAGACCTTTTGTTCAATAATGTTAAATCTAAAATAGAAAAAAAGAAACATAAGTTAAATAGTCTGCCATAATGGAAAACAGGTTCTCAAATTATACAACATGTACTCTAGAAAGCACTTATTTTTTAGGGTACATGCCATGTCTCTTTAGTTATGTTGTGCATTTAATATCTACTGTACGATGCATGATCTTAGCTTTCAGGGTACTTTAATATAATGTATTTGCAGTGGTTAGGTTTAGGGTACTAGGTCTAGTAACTTTCAGAAATACTGATCTAGAAAATATGTTGACACTGACTCCGGGTAATGGTGGTATGCTAGTAACCAACATGACAATTTTTTTGGCCACATTCACAGCTCAATGGCTGGACTAGACTGAACCCAGTAGAAGACATCTTTGGCCTATATGCTACCTGCAAAAAATTAACAGGTGCAACTAATTGCTGAGTAGTAGCTCACATACCCCACTGCTAGAGGAACAATTACATAATAAAAAACTGCACATTAACTTAATACCTGTTCACACCAGCATGCAGAAAAGCCACAGTATAATGCATGGGGAGATTGCACAAATGCAAAAATACCAATAAAACAACCAATCACATACCCTCAATGCATGAGGGAGGTGACTGCTGGTACTACAATTGCATATAAATAAGGCAATACAGAAGGATGTCATAAATACAGATACGTGTGGTACACCATGCTGGCTTACAACCTATTAGTGACACCCATTATTAGATTAGGCGGGCTGCCCAGCACATTTTGGGTGTCCAACACAAAACACAGGCACCCTCCACTCCTCAGCATTCTTGGGCAGATAAAAAATATGAAATACTGGAAAAATGTTAAATAGGAGGTATTAGTTGGTACAGGGGCCCCCGTACGCAAGCTCGCAACCAACGGCAATGGTCCTCATGTCTTGCGAGTCCCTGCACTAACAATTTACAGAAAAAACACATACAAAAATTGGGACATTACTTACTCAAAAAACAAGACCATATTTTGGGCCACAGTCACAGCTCAATGGCTGGACTAGACATTTCTGGGCTATTCTTCATATCCCACAATGGGATCTATATTGCAGAGATAACTGGGTATAAACATTCTCCTTGCTGAAGGACTCGATATACTGTCAGTGTCCAATCATTGCTAACAGTTTGGGACTCACGCTTTTAAAAAAATAAATGGTAACTCCCATTTGTCACTTAGCTCTCAAGAAGAAATTGCCAGCACTCCAGATGAGTAGAAAAAGCGTCCTGGATGTGCATCCTGCGCGGGCGGCCGGAAGGTGGTTGCTCCGGTGTTTTCTAGGCACAGGTGAGTCTTTTTACATGCAGTATGTAAGAGAGTTATGTGTGTACTGTATTTGTGCTACGATTAAGGGTTCGGAGGAACCCGAAACGCATCAGCGTCTGTCCTGGCCATGCCGGCCCTTTTTTGTCTTTACATGATTTTATATCATTAAATCTACATGGCTTTTTCCACTTATCCGGAGTTGCTGGCAATTTCTTCTTTGGTGCTACTTCACTTTTGCTCTAGTCAGAGTGCAGCCATGCAGCCCGGGACATTACATTGGATTGGTGAGCTGGCTACTTTGTTGCTTTATTTGCCGTCACTTAGCTCTCGACTACCCAGTGAATTTTTTTGTATATTACAAGATAGGCTTGTATACTACAAGATAGGCTCTGTATACCACAATTTCTCTAAATGGGAAATAATTAAGTAATGATAACAAATCTGTATAATAATAATTATATAGAAATGTATAAGAGGCATAACAAGGGACATATTGCAATTGTCTTAAATTTTCTATTTGCAGCTGCTCTGACTTTTCACAACTCTTATGCTGGCTATTAATCTTGTTTTAAAACTATTCCCCATCATTGTGTACACATGACTGTACTCACTGTGTGTTTATTGCATTATTTTGTGTGATGCATGTGCTATTTTAAATTACTTGTAATACCTTTCTTCGAGCGCTGAATTACCTGCTGCTAAACTTGAGATCAGACAATTATCAGTTTTGTTCTAAAATTGCCAACAAAGTTATGACTGGTTGAACTACGTAGAATTTGGTGACATGTATAAATTATAAATTTCATGAAAATTGTGCAATTCAAAATACACAACATGCCAGACAGAATGTTCTCAAGCCTCTGCGCTATGCTTGGAACTTGAATATCTTTGCCACTGCCAAGAGACTGTCAACAGTGCCATAGTTTTCTTTTGTACGAACTGTGAACAAATAATAAAAATGTGTAAGCACTTGAACAGACTGGAAACAAACATCTGTGTTAATCACACAATTTCTGGAGCAATACCATGGCTTTCTTTTCAAATTAAAAATGTGTTGTTATTATTATATCATCTGCAACTATAACATGTCCATTAGGGTAATTTCTAACTATAGCATAATGGTACCTTTCCTGTTGATTATGAAGCCTTAAACAAATTGTTTCAACTCAACAGCTCGAACTGGCCCACAAGGGAACAAAGGGAACCCCTGGCAGGCCTGGGGCTGCTTTTCAGGGAGAAAGTCATAGAAAAAGAGGCAGAAAGCAAGAGGCAGCATGCAAGAGTCATGTGCAGTATGTACAGTCATATACAGAAGCTGTAGGGTAGACCCCAAGAATCAACTTCACTGTTGAGCAACAAGAATCAACTCTACTGGTGGGCGACAAAAATCGACTCCATTGGTGGGTCAAAAGAATCAACTTCATTGGTGGGCCGTTGCCCCTATACCTGCTAAGTTACAGTAGCTCCTCCAACTATTACATGGTCAGCCATTCAGTGCAGGAAAAATGCATGTCTAGCCCAACCTGTTATCACTGGGAATACCCAGTATACATTTTTTTTAGGGACCAGTCCAGCTCTGACGTGGCTTTGATTTATCTGTATGTCAGATACCCCCATAAATTACTCCATCTAAGAAACTACACCCCTTAAAGTATTCAAAACAGCATTTAGGAAGTTTATTAACCCACTAGGTGTTTCACAGAAATTAAAGCAAAGTGGAGGTGAAATTTAAAAATGTCACTTTTTTTGCAAATTTTCAATTTTTATCCATTATTCACAAGAACACGATAGATGTGACCAGGGAAATGCAATTTAATATTGATTCCCCAGATTCTGCCGTTTTCAGAGATATCCTATATGGGGGCCTAGTGCGCGAGTTGGTTCAATCAGAAGCCCCAGAGTAGGAGAAGCACCTGCCGGACTCTGGGGTCTCATTTTCATTACGATTTCATTTATGCGCCATTACAGGTTTGTGGACACCCTAAAGTGCTAAAACTTAACAAACACCTCTAAAAAAAATCCCATATTGGAAACTACACCCCTTAAGGAATGTATCCAGTGGTGCAGTGAGCATATTGACCCCACAGGTATTTCACAATTTTTTTTAGCATTAGGCTGTGAAAATGAAGAAATTGTTTTTTTCCAACAATCTGCAATTTTAGCTGAAAATGTTGAATTTTTGCAAAGAATCCTGGGAAAAAAGCACCCCAAATTTTGTTGCGCAATTTCTTCCAAGTTCGCCAATACCATACATGTGGGTGTAAATTGCTGTTTGGGCACATGACAGGGCGTACAAGGGTGGGAGCGCTATTTGGCTTTTGGAATTACAGATTTTGGTGGGTGCCATGTCACATTTGCAAAGCCCCCTAAGCCCCAGAACAGGTAAAACCTTCCATAAGTCACCTCATTTTGGATTCAACACCCCTCATTGATCTCATCCAGGGGTATATTGTGCATTTTGGGCGCACAGGTGTGCCATATTTTTTTTAGCATTGGGCCATGAGAATGGGGGGAAAAGCGCAGTTCTGTCATTGTTTTTTGGGTTTCAATATTACAGCATTCGCCGTGCAGTGAAATTGACAGGATAACTTTACTAT
The DNA here is from genome assembly GCA_025379985.1 of Phyllomedusa bahiana. Lineage (NCBI taxonomy): Eukaryota > Metazoa > Chordata > Amphibia > Anura > Hylidae > Phyllomedusa > Phyllomedusa bahiana. Next base: position 48,300 of record JAODAL010020404.1, on the reverse strand, counting down.
GGGGGTTGGTACAATTGCAATCATACAAATTTTCTATAGTTTTTATGTTTTATTACTTCTACACAATAGAAATAGGTCTATAAAAAATTGTGTTTTTATGTTATCCTATTCTGACAGCCATAACTTTTTTATTTTGCTTTGTGATTAGCTGTGTAGGGACTTGTTTTTTGCGGGATGAATTGATATTTTTATCTGTACCATTATGGGGTTCATATGATACTTTGATCACTTTTTGTGAAGTTTTGTGAGTAGTTTTGAACAAAATACGGCAATCCTGGTTGTGTTTTTTATTTTTTACAGCGGTCACCATGCAGTATAAATGACTTGCTAGCTTTACTCAGCAGGTCGATATGATAACAGCGATACCCAATTTGTATTTTTTTATGTTTTACTGCTTTTAAACAATAAAAACACTTTTATTCAAAAGGGGAAAACATGTTTTTGCATCGCCATAGTCTGAGAGCCATAACTTTTTATTTTTCTGTATACAGAGCTGTGTAGGCGCTTACTTTTTGCGGGATGAGTTGACGTTTTTATTGGTATAATTTTTTGGAGAAAAAGGCTTTTTTATCCGTTTTTTTGGAAGACAGGGTGAAGAAAATACTGCAATCCTAGTAGTATTTTTATTTTTATTTTTAACAGCGCTCACCGTGTTGTATCTGTGACAAGTTATTTTTATTCTGTGGGTCGATACGATCATGGTGATACCCAATTTATATAGTTTTTTTATGTTGAAGTGCTTTAAAAAAAGTGTTTTTATTGTGTTAAACAATCTTTATCTTTATGGTGGTAATGGAAAAGCTAAGCATGGGCTAATTTTCTATTTGAGCACAGTGATAGGTGTTTGGGTTTTTTTAAACAGCCCTTTAAAATCCCTTAGACTTAACAGCTACATGTTTACCTTCATCTTCTTTTAGAGAAAAAAGATTAATAAAATTTTTTTATTTTATTGCAGCAGCATCAATCCCTTTAATTATATAATGTGGACAACATGACTCATGTTGTTGCCATAAGTTAATGGTAGCAAAGTGAAAATTTGGTTTACTTATAACTAAAGATTTAAAGCATTTTTGGAAAATACCTGCAGGATTATTTGGTATGCTGTGATTGATCTTGTTAGACAATACATTGCTGATAGAGGTTACATTTATAGGTTAATAAGATGGAAAATGCCACGGCTTCACTGCTTCAGTCCCCTTTTCTGCTGTCAACACAATGCCAATTTAAGCTTAGCAGCAGAATAATTTGAGGCAGACTAGTTACTGGGGATTCATGGCTTGCCACCTGCAGACTTTTATATGAGGATGCCAGGCAAAGTATCTATAGCAAACAGTCTTCCTTGAGAAATGCTGTAGAGTAGGGCCAGGACAACGGATAGGCAGATGTAGGCATCTGCCTAGAGTGCCTACCTCTTCATGTCATGAAGAAGGCACAAAGATATATGTAGTAGGCTAAGGAGCTGAGCCTGCTCCACATACCGAGGGTGGTGAAAGCTGATGCCTGCCTTCGGCAGCCGAGACAAGAGATAATTTCAATCCCGGCTGTTTAACTACTTAGATGCCGCAATTAAAGTGATCACGGCATCTAGGTAGTTATATAGTAGGAGGACACCACCTTCCATGTCATGATCTGCTCCACTGTGATGTAATCACATGGTGTAGACCGATAGTCATGACAGCCGGGAACGTAATAAAGGCCCCTAAGCCTTCGATATTACTGCCTCTGCGCCAGAAGCAGGGTGTAATAAGAGTTGTAATTGCACACTATTCTGCAATTCATTAGTAATGCAGAATAGGGTACAAGTGATCACACATCTTAGTGGTCAAGTGCCCTAGTAGCACTAAAATTACAAGTAAAAATAAATTTTCAAAGTTTTCAAAATATTAAAAATAAAAATCTTTAACCCTCCCTTTTCCTATTCAACAAATAAAAATAATACAAAAATGAAACATAATTGATATCACTGCGATTGTAAAATTCTGATCTATTAGCCGATTTACTTATTTATCCTTCACAATACAGATAATATGTCATTCTGTAATTTTTATGTAATTTATATCACAACTCCAAAAAATTATAGTGCAACTGGCTTTTTCACCCTAGCAGCGGAGGGCCCAGTCACAGGAACTGTTCATCGGGTGACGCAAAGCATTTGAATCCTTCTGATGCGGGCCTATATCTACCTGGGGAGCTAAAGTGCCTTGTCCTAGCCAAAAATGGTACAATAAGGCTTGGTCATACACAAGCACATATCTCTTCTTTCATATAGAATAACCACTTACTTTTGCTATTTAGAAAAAATATTCATGCTTTGTTATAACATTTGGAACAGACAAGAGCTTGTGTTTTTTTTTTTCTGTGGACTGATGTGGGATAAATATGTTTTTAGTGTCTAAAATAAAAATAGATTAAGACTTGGGATTTCAGATCTCTACGAAGCCGAAATATGGACTCTCATTTATGAATATGTAGTTCACATGCTGGATTACAACATGGGACATCACACCAGAATGCCCTGTACTTGACTGTCTGCACTCTACAAATTGCTTTATTAATAAACTAGACAGAAGGAATGCATTGCATTAGTAAATTTAATTGTCTTTGTTCTTGAAACCATATTAATTTGGTTAATTAATTTGATGTGTCAAATGTTGTCACTTTAAGAGAAGCCAAATCTCATTGTTAACCCAATTGTGTTTTAATAAATTGGTACAATAATGTTAAGATCTAATCATTAGATCAGATTTCAAATGCTGGTAATGCAAGTATAAAGTTTTGTAAAATAAATATATGAAGTTAACTAAATGTGGCTAAGGAATCATATGAAGGTTCTTAAGAAGTAGCTTTATAACTAACAGGATTTGCCCTTAATGTTTGATCCTGGTGTTTTCAATTTGTACCATCTTTAAAGAGGTTTTCCTATAAAAAATGGAACATTATTTACTTAAAATCAGACTCAATGATAAACAGGCATCCATATTTGGCCAAAAATCAACTTATACCTCATGTTTGATATTTTTTTCAGCATACAGTTTGGGTGCAAAGGTGCTAGTATTTTGTGTTGGGCACTGGGAATATTCTGTTCAACCTTCTTAGTCAAAAAGTAGGGATGTTACCAATATGTTGCAAGGCAGCACGTTGCACCACATGGTGTAACTGTATGACTGGCACCCTATATAAACTTTATTTATGTGCAATTGTAATACTAGCACTCACTCCCCTCATGGATAGTAGGCGTGTGAGTGGTTATCAATATTTTTGCATTAGTGTGATCTCTCCAGTGTGATATTGTAGCTTTTCTGCATGCTGGTGTGAACTTTTATTTATCATATGTGCAGTTATATAAAGTATAGACAGAAAGTGTGTGGTATTCTGCATTTGTCAGCTTCTCCCATGTAGCACTATGGCTTTTATTACCTCCTACTGAAAATAGATTTCTGACCTGCCCTTATAGCAGTAAGCATGGCCATTTCAGCTCTGCTATTCCTAGCTGAGGCTGTTGAAGCAGCATTGGTGGTGGAAGGGTTTTAACAGCAGGGCACAAGAGTACAGAGTTCTAAAGTGTTAAAGTTTGCAAGTAAGAAAGATAAGCTCCTGTGCTGGGACTAATGCCACCTGCCAGTCCAGGGCTGTTAGAGCAAAGAGGTCAACTGGAAATCTTCTGTAAACAAGCAGGAAAAAAGAACTGCTCTAACACTAAAAGGAAGCAAAATTAGAACAGCAATGTGTTTGGTAATAATTTACTTTTGTCCACAGGTTTAAGCTAATCAATGAGATGGAAATACCCCTTTAAGAGGCTTCTCTGAGTGTTAAACACTGATGACCTATCCTGGTAGCTGAACTCCCACTTATCAAACATTAATGACCTAGCTTAAAGATAGTTGATTAATAAAGCCACTAGAACATTGTTGACTTTCTTTTTACTACAAATTCTCATGTCCGCATGTTCTGGATTATACCTCCAGTTTGTATTTGTCACATTATCTTTTTCATCAATAAAAACTTTTATTGAATTTAAAAAAAAAAAAAATAAAGCCACTAGAAAATAAAACGCACCTTGTTATCCTTGTTCCAGTGCTAGACAGAAGTCACCATCTTGTTTCTTTCTTAGCTGGCCATAAATTATAATGCTTAATTCCAAGGAATGTGAATGATGAATTAAGGTCTGAAAAGAGGCACAGTGATGATTTATAAAGGAATTTGAAGAATGGAATTACAGAGAACTCTTATTTTTTAATCCAGATATCATTAAATTGGCCAATAAATAAGATACAACCTATTATTTTCATTTTATGTAACTTTTCTATTTGTTAAACTTGATGTGATGTTGAAAAAAAGGAGTAACAACAGGGCTATGAGTAAAAATCATATTGTTTTAAATTTGTGGAATTAATTTTGGATTTTAGAGTGCTGGATTACATCTTTTTGGATTTAGTTTCTTCAGTTGTAGGAGTGACACTTAATTGGCTCACTAGAAAAATTCTATTTGCAAGCTTTCAGAGCACAGAGGCCCCTTCATCAGGCAAGTTTACAAATGTTAGACTTTAAAAAAAGGAAAAAAATATCTTTGTACTGTGCTAGCCAGTAGATAAAAAAAGATAAAAAGTGAGATTCCTCAATTGCTAATGGCTTACTATAAAGATGATGTTAAATAGCAAAGTTACTAAACTAACTAGATCTGTTCATCAGGCAAGAGACTTGAAGAGGAGGCTTAGGTAGTCTTGAAAACTTTTTATTTGTCATCAACTTTTCACTTAGCTATTTAAAAGTATAAACAACTGAGGATGCTCACTTTTGTCACTTTGAGGTTGTACATGCAGCATTTTTTTTAAAGATTTTCTAAGGAGAAGTTTCAATCTACCTATTCAAAGAGGTAGCAATGGCTTATTTTTCTAGACCTTATGTCAAAATTCATCAAAGAAGAATTTGATTGGGTTGAGATTATGCCAATTGATACATTAAAGAGAATTTAACGACTTTCCGTCTGTTCACCAAATAGTTCATTGTGTGCTTCATATTGCCCTTCTGTAAGATAATATTTTCACTAATCAAAAACAGACAAAATCTTTCACAAAGCTTTATCCTTGTATACATTTTATAAACAGTATTACATTTTCTAAATAATAGAGCTTACTTTTCTTGACCAAGACAAGAACAATTTACCTTAACAGCTGTCCTATCACAATTGCAGACTATCTCTAACAACCTATTTGCATTTAAATAAGACTTATTAGGTATGAGTTGATATAATTTGCCTTACACTCTAGGAAGACATATGAAGTCAATGTACAAGGTCTGACAATAGTTGGCTAACTCATCGCAGTAAATGTGCTACATACCTCATTATTGAATTTACTGAGGATGCCTTCAAAGTACTAGAAGTTCCCTTTGATCACATCTTGTCCCTGCTTCAAAGTGATTTTGGAACTCTGTTAAATATCAACAGCACTTTTTTTAAAAAAAATGTTTTTAACAATTCATTATCCACTCATTTTAAATAAAAAAATATCATAAACACAAGTATTCACCTCCATCCTCACAACATCTTTAAATTATGGACAAAAAAAAGTATTCCATTAAGAAAGGTCCATTAAGGACTGAAACGTTCACTTTCAGAATCCGTTACTAAACACTCTTGGTTGAAAAGAATCCATAGTCTAAAGATGTTCTGAGGTAGGAGTTAAAGTTGTGTTTTTATGATATTTTTTGTATTAAAATGAGTGGATGATAAATGTTGAAGAATTATTTTAAAAAAAAAGTGCTGTTGATATTTAATAGAATTGGATTTTTAACTGTCGCTTAACAGTTAATGGTATGCTGAAGACATTCAATACACAAGCAATTTTGGAACTGGTATTTTGGAATGACCTTCAGTGCTGGCGTCACACCAAATACTAGCAAGAATGGAAGGGGGAGGTGCATGTAAAGGGGGAGGTGACTGGTGATAGGCTGCCAGGAAATCTGGGTGGCATGTGCTGGCCCTTTAAATTTCAGACAATCAGTGGGTGCGTCTCAGCAGGCCAGTGTTAAGGAGAGCCGAGCAGGAGTGCGGAGAGATGAGTACCTAGCAGATTGCGGTGGGTGGCGAGGGGAGACATTTATATGCCTGTGGCAGTGTCGGACTGGGAGATCTGGGGCCCACAAGGGAATTGATCTTGGGGCCCCACCCTACTGTACATGAAAATGTTACCGGCCTCTCGGACATGAATGTGCCCATTTTACCACATAATACAGTGTGCAAAACAAAACTGTATTGTGAAGTACAATATCAAGTTAGTCACATATCTGTCTATCTCACATATTTATCTATCTCACACATCTGTCAGTCTAGCATATCATAGACACATGGCTAAGTAGCTCCATCCATATCCTCCTCCACCCACATACAATATCCCCCTCCACGTTTCCCTTGGTCACGCACCTCACAACCTTCTAAAATAAACACCAGCAAGAAAGTAAAAGTGTAACTCCTATCACAGGGTCAGATGTTCCCTCACTTTTACAATCAGAGACAAGTGTACGCTGCCCCTATACCCGCGCTGATACAACACTGCCATATGGAGACCACATAGTGGTCAGACACCAGCTCAGGTATAACCTACAACACCACCATATAGAGGCCACATAGAGGTCAGACACCAGGTCAGGGATAACCTACAACACCACCATATAGAGACCACATAGTGGTCCTTCACCAACTCGGGTCACATCAAATTACAGTGAATAAATCACTGATCCAGTATAGAAGTAAAAGAACCCCTGACATCCAGGGACTCACCGGAGATGTCCTATCTGATGAGTCATTCTCTTCTCTTATGAGTTGTTCTTATTCCCTTTTCTTCTGCATCCATTCCTCACCGCCATGATGACTTGTCCCGGCCACAACTCATCCCTGCAGAAATTACACACAAATATCTTAGAATCCTCACTTTTCCAGCATCTCTTTACCTATTCCCACCTCTGTACAAACTTCCCAGGGGTGGGAGAGCGGGTACAAGCCATAACTTAGAAGCACAATCTCCTAAGAGGTTGGATAATGCTACAGCTATGGACTGCTGCCCTCTCGCTATATTACAAGGTAGGTAGACAAGACCATGGTTAGGTAGGCAAATGTGCAAGACCCCAGGTAACTAGCTAGGCCCTGTTTAGGTAGGTAGACCCCTGCTGGATAAGTTGGTAGGCCAGCCCCAGGTAGGTTGGTGGGTACCTAGCCATGGGTAGGTAGGAAAATAGCCCCAGGGAGATAAGCAGGCCCCAGTTAGGCAAGTTGATAGGCTACAGATAGGTTGGTGGACTACAGTTAGGTAGGATGTAGGTAGGTGTTGGTGAGTCCCAGTTAGTTAGGCTGTAGGTAGGTGGTTGCCCCCAGTTAGGTAAGCTGTAGGTAGTTAGGGCCCCCTTTATATAGGCTGCAAGCAGTTAGGGACCCCCTTTAGTTAGTATACAGGCAGTTAGGGCTTCCCTTTAAGTAGTATACAGACAGTTAGGGCCTCCCTTAGGTAGTATGCATTCAGTTAGGGCTTCCCTTTAGGTAGTATACAGACAGTTAGGGTATACAGGCAGTTAGGGTCCCCCTTTAGGTAGTATACAGGCAGTTAGGGTATACAGGCAGTTAGGGCCCTCCTTTAGGTAGCATGCAGGCAGTTAGGGCCCCCCTTTAGGTAGCATGCAGGCAGTTAGGGCCCCCCTTTAGGTAGCATGCAGGCAGTTAGGGCCTCCTTTAGGTAGTATACAGGTAGTTAGGGGCCTCCTTTAGCTACTGTTCAGGTAGTTAGGGGCCTCGTTTAGCTACTGTGCAGGTAGTTAGGGCCCCCTTTAGCTAGTTTGCAGGTAGTTAGGGCCCCCTTTAGCTAGTTTGCAGGTAGTTAGGGCCCCTTTTAGTTTGTAGGTAGCTAGGGCCCCCTTTAGCTAGTTTGTTGATAGTTAGGGCCCTATTTAGCTAGTTTGTTGGTAGCCAGGGCCCACTTTAGTTTGTAGGTAGTCAGGGCCCCCTTTAGCTAGTTCGCAGGTAGTTAGGGTCCTCTTAAGTTTGTAGGTAGTTAGGGCCCCCTTTAGTTTTTAGGTAGTTAGGGCCCCCTTTATTTTGCAGGTAGTTAGAGTCCCCTTTATTTTACAGGTAGTTAGGGTCACATTTATTTTGTAGGTAGTTAGGGCCCCCTTTATTCTGTAGGTAGTCAGGGCCCCCTTTATTTTTCAGGTAGTCAGGGCCCCCTTTATGGTCAGGTAGTCAGGGCCCCCTTTATGGTCAGGTAGTCAGGGCCCCCTTTAGGTTTAGGTAGTCAGAGCCCTCTTTATGGTTAGGTAGTCAGAGCCCTCTTTATGGTTAGGTAGCCAGGGCCCCCTTTAGGTTTAGGTAGCCAGGGCCCCCTTTTGTTTTAGGTAGCCAGGGCCCCCTTTAGGTTTAGGTAGCCAGGGCCCCCTTTATGGTTAGGTAGTCAGGGTCCCCTTTAGGTTTAGGTAGCCAGGGCCCCCTTTAGGTTTATGTAGCCAGGGCCCCCATTTAGGTTTATGAAGCCAGGGCCCCCGTTAGGTAGCCATCGCCCCCGGGCGGTTTAGGTAGCCAGGGCCCCCGGTAGGTTTAGTGAGCCAGGCCCCCCTTTAGGTAGCCAGGGCCCCCTTTAGGTTTAGGTAGCCAGGGCCCCCTTTAGGTTTATGTAGCCAGGGCCCCCTTTAGGTAGCCAGGGCCCGTTTAGGTACTTAGAAAAAAAAATCAAAAAACCTACTTACCTCTCTCCTGCTCCTGCTGCTCCAGGACTCTCCCCGGCGGTTTCAACTGCTCCCCTGCATGGTCGGCACGGTGATGTGACGTCATCGTGCGCCTATGTCACCACTACGGGCCGGCGCCTGGCAGGCTTAAGGCCTAACGCCTTAAGCCTACTAATGTGTACAGCGGAGTGGAGCGTGGGCGACGCTCTGCTCCGCTGACACCGAGCAGCGCCGGGAGTTGGGGACATTAGTCCCCGACTCCCGGGCCTTGTCTCTGAGCGCTCGGGACGCAGGGTAGCGTTGGCACTGTCTCCGGGGCCCACAGCAGCTTGGGGCCCACCAGGGGATTCACTGATCCCCTGGCGGCCCAATCTGAGCTTGGCCCATGTTCTGGAATGGGGACCACAGCGTGCAGCCTGACAATGACATACCTGTACATCATGGAGATTGTATGGGGTCAGGATCTATGCCCGCACAGTCACCACAGGAAATTGTCAGAGCGTCCTGGCCATTTAACCCCTTAGATGCTACTTATCCCACAAAACAACAAGCCTGTACACAGCTCTGTATACAGAACAATAATAATAATAATAATAATAATAATAATAATAATCTTTATTTATATAGCGCCAACATATTTTGCAGCACTTTACAATGTAAAGGTATAATTACAGACAAAAGACAGACATTACACAGTGAAAGCTACTTACAGGTGAGACACAAGGTGTGAGGGCCCTGCTCGCAAGAGCTTACAATCTAAGAGGGTGCCTGGGGAAACAAAGGGGGAGAAGTGCTAAATTTACAATGGCCCAGCCATGCTTTATAAATATGGGGAGGTTTACATAAAAATTTGGTGAACCTGCCACCATGACTGTACATCTATATACAGATAAGTGCCTGTGAGTGCCCTAGTGTAGGGAGTGACAAATGTGTGTGATAGAAGGTGGGGGTTAACAATTAGTGGTTTTGGTAGGCCTGCCTGAGAAGATGTGTTTTCAGGACACTCTTAAAACTGCGAAGGTTGGGATTGTGCCTGATGGTACGTGGTAGGATGTTCCAGAGAATGGGTGCAGCACGTGCAAAATCTTGAAGACGGGCATGGGAGGTTCGGATGATTGTAGTCTGTAGTTTGATGTCCGTAGCTGAGCGGAGAGAGCGGGCAGGGTGGTAGACAGAGATGAGGCACCAGATGTATGGGGGTGCAGCACTGTGGAGAGCTTTATGAGTGAGAGTGATTAGTTTATGCTGTATTCTGTACTGGATGGGCAACCAGTGCAGTGACTGACACAGGGTAGAGGCATCAGTATAGCGGCTGGAGAGAAAGACAAGCCTGGCTGCTGCATTCAGGATAGATTGGAGAGGGGAGAGTTTACAGAGAGGGAGACCGATAAGCAAGGAGTTACAGTAGTCAAGACGAGAATGAATAAGAGCAACAATGAGAGTTTGAGTTGTTTCCACAGTGATTTCCAAAGTTATAGTTCTCAGAATGTGACAACATAAAAACACACTTTTTTTATAAACTATTTCTATTGTGTAAAAGCAGTAAAACACAGCAAACTATAAAAACTTACAGTTAATATAACTTATACAGCACAGTGAATTCTGTAAAAATAAAACTAAAAAAATGGTGGAATTGCTGCTCCAAGGGGAAAATATTGTCTATCATTATTATTAATTTAAGTAGCTATAACACAGGTTATAGTCACAGATATATACACGGAGGGCCACATGTATGGAAACTGTCTAGGTCTAAGACTTTCTTTGTTGCCCATAGCAACCAATCAGAGCTCACCTTTCATTTCATTTCATTTTAATGTTGCCCACATGACCTTCCGCAAAATGCCTCGAAGCAATGGAGATGCCCACATTCAAAGGTTTCTGAGTGTCAGAAAGATGCCTACGAATACGCACTTTCAGTGCATTTGTGGTGCAACCCTCCTTTTCCCTTACCTCTAAGGACATTACACTCTCGGCAGAGTCAACTAAATTAGTTTAGTTTGTATTGCCTTTTATACTCATTTAGTTGATGCACAACCAGCTGTAGGACATTATATTTGGCTAATAGCAAACTACAGGCCTCATGTATGAAAACTGTCTTGGTCTAAGACTTTCTTTGTTGCCCATAGCAAACAATCAGAGCGCCCCTTTCATTTCATACAGTGCTCTGAAAAAATGAAAGGATAGCTCTGATTGGTTGCTATGGACAACAAAGAAAGTCTTAGACCACATGTCCCCCAGAATGCGCAAATAGGCTAGCCAAATAGCACTCTTTCCCTTGTGCACCCTGCCATGCACCTAAACAGAAGTTTACACCCACATATGGGATACTGCCATACTTTGCAAAATAACTTCTGGGTAAAAGTGAAACAAGATAAAATGATTAGGAATTTTTTTTGGGGTTTTAACTACCCAATACTAAAAAAGTCTGTGAAACACCTGTGGGGTTAATATACTCTCTACACACCTGGATGTATTCCTGGGGGAGTGTAGTTTTGAAAATAAGTTTTTTTTTTGTGGTGTTTATTATGTTTTAGGGCCACATGGATGAAAACAGTCTAGGTCTAAAACTTATTTTGTTGCCCATAGCAACCAATCAGAGCGCCCCTTTCATTTTTCCAGAGAACTATATGAAATGGGTGCTCTGATTAGTTTCTATGGGCAACTAAATAAGTTTCAGACTTAGACAGTTTTCATACATGTGACCCTTAGTCCTTTAAGGTGTCTACAAACTTAAGATCGTGCAGAAAAAAATATCCTAAAAAAATGAGGCTCCAAAATCCAGTAGATGCCCCTTTCATTTTGAGACGTGTGGTTGAGTCATATAGCGAAGTATCTGATGTTGCTAAAAATGGCGAAATATGGGGAATCACTATCTAGTGGGATGCGTCTGTTAACATTTACTTTGTTCCAGTAAAAAAAATTATTAACATTTAAAATCTTCAAAATAATTTATGTGGGGGGGGGGGGGTTCCCAGTACATTCTATGGTAAGTTCAATGGCACCATTAAAAAGGACATCATGTCCTGCAAATACAAGCACTCATATGTCTGTGTAGATGGAAAAATAAAAAAGTTATGGCTTTTGGTTGGTGGGGAGAAAAAAAATTTGCAAAAGTTATGACCAGCTGTCATTAAATGGTTAATAATTTACATGGATGGGTCGGAGCATTAAAAGTTTTTCCCACATAAAGTGACACATCAGATATAAAAAAATGGCTTGTATCAGAAAGGTCAAAATTGGCTGTGGCGATGTGGGGTTAATATTTGCCTTCTGTCCATTCACTGTACAATCAAAATAAAGAAAGATATAGATCAGTAATTATAAATCAGTATTACTGAAATATTTTCATGAATGAATGGCTTTCTGTTATAAGAACATGCCTACTTGTAGAAATAAGATTCACAATCAAGATATAATAGTTTTATAAATATTTAAAGAACTATTCAAAGAACTTATGAGGCTCAAAGGTGACAACAATTACCATAGACATTCTTTTTATTAAGATACAAAGGCTTTTCTGTGTGTAGAAGAAACCATCTGAATATATAAACTCTAGAATCCGCTCTGTCTTCAGCCATCGCTACGTAAACATTCTGACATGAAATTTATGGACAATAATAAAGACTTTGAGATATAACAGAGAAAGTCCTACAAGACATTAATAGGATGAGCATAGGTGACATAAATCTTCAGTGTCACAATCACTTAGTGGAGATCTGTCTTAAAGGCTTTTTGTTACTCATCATGGATCCTTTGTGGCTGACCTGCATGATTTAGTGTACAGCAGGCTAATCTTCATCAGAGACAACCTATTTTCTCTTTTTTTCCCCTACATGTCGCTGATCAAAGCAGTGCCAACTAACAAGGAGAACAGGACTAAAATGGATCAGTTGTGTGAAACATGCCAGCAGACAAGCCAAACATCTCACTATCTCTGTCAGAGGAGCATCTCTTGCAGATAACTTGTTTAAGAGATAGAGAAAAAAGTCAGGAATGACCCTATGTCAAGGAGTTAAGTGCTGTTTGGAAGATACTACTTGAGACATCCTTCCACAGAGAAGAGGAACCCACATAATGGTAGTTTAAAAGGCGCTGGGAAGATTTATTTAATGTCAGAATTGCTTGGACAGTTAGTTTGAAACATTTGCTTGATAAGATGGATGGTCCATTCTATCAATATGAATCATACACATGTCTACAACCCCTTCACTCCACCCACACAGACTTTGGGGATGCTTGACAGTGACCTCATCATATTCCTTGTCTGAAGTTTCCTTTGAACTTCTCTTGGCAAACGCATGTCTAAATGGTCTCATGTTATCAAGCCTTTGAAATAAATTGGTTTAGAGGACAGTTTTTATGCATGGGAAAATATAGGAATATCATTATATGTTTTGTAGAAGCACTGACCAGTAGCTTTCCTACATGAATGATCATTTTAGATGTTTTGCCATCACCCTCGTATTTCCTGTGTGTACAAACAGACAATATATTTCCCTCTGGGTTTTGATGTTTGATATTCTGATGTAAGGTCTGGATTCTATCGCATGAGAAAAAAAGATCTGAAGATATATTTCAAAATATTACAGTCTTTGGGGAGACCTGGACAGAAAATATATAATAAAACATAATCTTGTTATTTATGGCAAATTTTAAGTTCTACTTTTTGAAGACCACCAACACTGAAGGATGTAGGAATTATACTTGCACCATCTGGAAATTAACAGAAATGTATTTGTGGGATTTGTTGGTCTACTGCTTTCTCTCCATACAGCAGCCAAAGATTTCAAACCCAAACTCTTGGACTGGAAGGGTTGTTTGAGGTTAAAAATTAATTTGTCAATACATTGAACCACTTTTATCCATTGACGGTGTTTGCATTACAACTGAGCCTCAATCACTTTCTTAAAAATGCATAGGGTCCCCACCTACTCAGTGCCATTCATAAATCCAGTACTCTTTCTGGAAATAAAAACAGACCCTGTTTTCAATATCAAACCAGCTCATGAACCTAGTGACTATGGCACTGTCAAACACCCTTGGTCATCTGTTTCAAGGGGAAAACATTCTTATCATTATTATTTGGGGTTATAACACGGTTATCTTTAATGATATATACAGAGAATGTGCCAATAGGCTATAATGGGCCTAATATATGCTAATGAAGTGGCCTTTTTATACATTCAAGCGGTATGTATGTTATTGTTATGAAAAGTATACTATGTTTTCGACTATGCTGAATTTGCACCACAAATGAACAGAGCCTTATTTGGCAAATGTAATACACTTTGTGAATCAAATTTACAATGTAGCTTGTACCTGTCTTTTCTCCACATCTCTGACTCACAGACTGACATGAGTATGGTACAGGCACATTACCTTATTAGCCCGATTTGTCTGATACTGTCTTAATGCCCTTCTGACCTAAGAATGCTTAAAATACCTGCCCTATCAGCACAAGGGACTGGTGACAAGTGTTGCCGTATGGAAACAATCACTATGTTTCATTGAGAGCTATTTATAGGTAGCATTGTCATACTGAACTGTCCCCACTAACATACGTCTGATTATTCGCAATGAGAAAGGGGTCACTTTTTCCGTTCAAGTAGGGGTAAAATTCTTCTTTTCAGTGAGAAACTAAACGCCATCAATTCTATTTTTACAGATTTCCTTTTGAAGTAGTATAACACAAAAAAAAACCACTTAGGAGGACATGTATGAAAACTTTCCAGGTCTAAGACTTTCTTTGTTGCCCATAGCAACCAATTAGAGCTCCCCTTTCATTTTTTCAGAGCACTATATGAAATGAGAGGGGCACTCTGATTGGTTGTTATGGGCAACAAAGAAAGTCTTAGACCAAGACAGTGTTCATACATGAGGCCCGTAGTTTGCTATTAGCCAAATATAATGTCCTACAGCTGGTTGTGCATCAACTAAATGAGTGTAAGGGTATGTTCACACGATGTACTGCGGTGCGTATAGTACGCACTGCAGTACATCATGTGTTCGGGGAGCTCCCGCTAATACGTGCGTACCCCCATGGCACGGGGGGCCGGAAGCCCGCCGGCCCCATTGACATTCATTACTCGTGGTGCGTATTCGCCGTGAATAATTGACATGTCACTTATCTCCCCGTGCATACAATATGATCGCATTGTATGAGCGGGGAGAGGAGGCGTAATCCATAGCTCTCTGTGAGAACTATAGATTACTGTAATTTCGGCGTGCATCTCACCCGTATTATAGCGCAAATACGACGTGAAATGCATGCTGAAATTACGCCATGTGAACATACCCGAAAAGGCCATACAAATTAAACTAATGTAGTTGGATCTGCCAAGAACCCAATGTCCTTAGAGGTAAGGGAAAAGGGGGATATGACATGTTTAGCTGAAAGATGAGCTAATGTCAAAATGTAAATGAAGGAATGAAGATTGTGGCAAGCCTAACTCTATTTCTAAAGGACTTATTTCAACCACCACAGCCAAGCTACATGTCAAGTATCTCAATAGGGTTTTACCACAAAGTAAATTAAATTAAATAATAAACATTTGCACCCTTCATCATTATTAAAAATTCTGTACCGTTTTTGTTTTAGCTTCTACCTTAGTGAAATATAGTGTATAGCTCATCTCCAGGGGATACGACCAGTGATAAGAGCTCCTCAGTCCTGGCTGCACATGCTCAAACATCACCTCTCCTCTCAGGCAGCTATTGTCAGTCTCTTCCCTGCCTAGTAATCACACACACTCACTGCTGAGCAGTGCTGTCATTCTTCTTCTGTCCTCTGTACTCATTAGTAATTAGTCAAACAGTGCACAAAAATAAAAAAAAAACCTCAATCAGGAATGTGAATTGAGACAAAAAAAAAAAAAATACACACGTTTGGCTCCTGCAAGGATTTGAACCTAGGACCATTAGGTTATGTCTGCACCGTTGAAAAACCAATGTTATTTTAAAAATCGCCATACCACGGCATTTGGCAAAAAACGTGGTTGGCTTTTGGATTTGCCACCGGCCCAGTACATTGATTGTATGAGAATCCAACAGGAATCTGATGTAAGATAGAACATGTTCTAGTGGAGGGCCGGCGGTTTAGAAATCTGACAGTAGAAAATTTGTGCTATGTAGACTACAGCACAAATTTTCTATTGTGGTCTCTGGGGCACTGATTACAGTCAGATTTTCACCGGATTCTAAATACTGAATCCACCAAAACTCTGACCAGAAGCCAGTGCTGTATAGACATAGATTTATGTTGGAAGGCAAAACTGATAAACACTGAGCTACATTGTAGGTACTCACAGCACTTTACATAAACAAACCATTGTTTGACTAGACTGAGCACACTGTGGAGAAAGGCATATTAATTGTGGTATGTTGTCTACTTATTTTCCTTTACTACCTCTTACTGGCCTCTCTCATCATTTTACCTATATCTATGTATATATTTTACAGCCTGCATTGGTGCCTTTCATCTCACTATAAAACTACCTTGCTCTTGCAGCTAACAATATCCATTAGGTAAGATTGTTTTTCTTCATCCCAACATTTTCTTTGCTTACTCATTATATTTCTTTCCCCCTATTACATTCCCTTTCTCTCATTACTTCTTTCACCTGTATATAACTGCACTTCTTTGTCTATCTCTTTTACTTTACTTTAGACCTTATACACTTGTTGGTTTTGTATTCATTTCATACTATTTCTTATATTTTAGATGTCTCTTGATAAAGGTGATTGCCGAAACGTCGATACACTATATGACATCTACGATATCTACTTTATCTATATGCATGTAAAGCACTTGTTTAGTATACATTTGTATATACCTTTTGGCACCCAATCTTTACTTAATATGATCTAAGCCTTTTGTAAATAAACTCCATTTAAATGCATGATATCAATTGGTGTGCAGTGGATTGATATTTCTCTATATATGGCTTCATTGCCTTTCCACTTTTTTGCACCCACTCTACCTAGTTTACTACAGGTGTGCGTGACCATTATTTGTACATTAGCCTGCTGGGTCACATGATATGCAGTTCAAATTAATCATACACGCCCCCTTTTGAGCACACTGAGAACTGAAGCTGGACAATTCAGGTATGAAATGCCTTGGGGCAAAACCCCTTTAAAATAGTCAGACAAGACTGCTTTCAGACCACATTTAAAAGATCTGCTCCCCTGTACTTCTTTTTTAAATCAAAAAATGAAAGAATTCCTATCACAGAAGGTAAACACTTCATAAATTCTTTTGTGGGAATATTTCTTCCCATTTGAAATAAAAAATGCAAGAGATCAAATCTCCTTAATTTATCGTGTGCTTGTGTATGTGGGGGGATTTGCCTGAAAGCTAATCAATTATGATGACTTTTGAGCTAAATAAATACATTTAGTAGCCAGTTTATTAGGACGACTTATTTAATGCTTTTTGGACCACTTTTTAACCATCCTAACAGTGCAATGTTTGAAATCATGCGATATGCAGTTGTGCAGTTCTGATCTAACTTGCTCACTGATTTAGATAATTTGTTATTTGCCTGTAGAATCTAGTAACGTCTGCTCACAAACGGCATTTAAATTGCTTACCACTACAGGCAATGTGTTTAGTCCCTGTCTTATCCTGGACTTTATCAACTTCTGTTGTCCAATAATCTCAAGTGCAGCAGATTCCTATGTTTGCACCAGTACTTTACGCACAATCTTCCCAGGGTTAGTTTGTGAGATCACATAATTTACCCATTATGTCTTCTACCTAAGATTCTTATTAGGATCTCAGTTCCATATCTGCATTAAACAAATACAAACGATAGAAAATACCCATTGCAATTAACCTTATTCAAAAAACCATAACAGGACAGCAGACACTTAAAGGGGTTTTGCCCTCCTGTATCCTGTATCCTGCTCTTCAGCTCTCTTTGCTCAGAAGGGGGCGCGTGTGATTTGTTTGAATTGCATATCATGTGACCCAGCAGGATGACATCACCAGGCCTTTCCTCTCTATAGTCAAAGAAAGGTCTGTTTATGTAAAGCATTGTGAGTAGCTGAGAGGTAAAGTTTTTGCTCCCAGGTACAAGGGTCCTAGGTTCAAATCCCTGCAGGAGCCAAACCTGTATTTTTTTTCTCTTTATGAATGCACAGACCTCATGGAGGTTTCTTATTTTATTTATTTGCACTGTTTGACTAATTACTAAGGAGCACAGAGAACAGGAGTGGAATGACAGCACCTGGGGTTTGTACACTTAGTAGCTGCCTGACAGGAGAAGTGATGTCTGAGCATGTGCGACCAGGACTGAGGAGCTTTCAGCCCTGGTTGTATCCCCTGGAGACGAGCTGTAAACAATGGATCACTAAGTGAGCAGCTAAAGACAAAAACGGTGCCGAATTTTTTATAATAATGAATGGTGAAAATGTTTAATATTTAAGCTTCCCATCTCAATTTCACTTCGTGGCAAAACCCCTTTAAATAGGTTTACCTACTATAGACATTTCTCACCTATCAATAAGATAACTGATAAATGTCTGATCACTGGGGTCCCACTACTGAGACCCATACTGACCACTACAACTAATGCCCCGAATCTCCCGCTCTTTATCAGTTTGATTGCACCAGGGGTGTTGCTAGGGCTCTGAAACATCTGGAGCATGGACTATCTGTGTTACGTTTTACTCAACATGTATTTTTATGGGGAAAAAAAATTATGTTCCTGTCACTAATTTTACGCGTATTCCACATAGATACTGACCATCACCTATTGAAAATCAGCGTTAACAAATTAGCTTTTTCAAAAGTGCCGATCTATGTATGATAGCTTATAAATAACATTATACAGTCATACCACCTATACATGGAGCGAATGTACATATTATTTAAAAAAAAAAGTCCCACAATACCAAGCCCCAATAATATTATTTCTTAGGGACCAAATAATACTGCCAGAGCATGACCAAAAATGACCACCACATGTGAATACCAGTTGTACGCAGGCATTCTGCAGATGTATAAGTGATTATACTGCAGTTACATCCAGTAACTCATAGGTAACAGCTACTTTGAGGAGTCATTCAATTTCTTTTATCTTCTCCATTTGGCATAGATCACCAGGATGACTTCTACTGGCCATGAGTCCTCTCTGCAGATTTTACCACACAAAAATTTTAGAATCCTCACTTTACAAGCACCTATATACCTACCTACTAAGGGGGTGAATCTACCTCCCTACCTAATGGGGGCCTATATAGGAAAGCACGGTGACGCCCCATATCCCACAGAAACTCGCTGCTATGGGGAATTGGGAGTCACCCATCATTCCTATCAGGCCTTCATTAGGTAGGGAGGTACACAGACACTCCCCCAGTATGTTGGTATATAGGTCTCCTCATAGGTAGGTAGGTACATAAGTACCATTGGTAGGTAGCTAGATATAGAGGCGCTCTTAGTAGGTAGGTAATACTCCTTTCCACACAAATTAGGCAGGTAGGTATATAGGCAAGACCAATAAGTAGGTAGATATATTGGTCCCCCAGTATGTATATATGCATATAGGGCCCCCTGTTGGTAGGTAGGTAAGTAGGTATATAGGCACTCAGTAGCTAGGAAAGTACATAGGCTCCCTAGTAGGTCGGTTAATAAGTACCCATGGTAGGTAGGAATATAGGTTCCCTAAGTAGATGAGTAGGTATATAAGTCCCCCCCGCAGGTTAGTAGGTCCATAGGCTCCCCAGTAGTTAGGTCCTCTTAGTAGTTACGTGGGTATATAGGTCCCCTAGTAGGTAGATAGGTATATAGGTTCCCTAGAAGGTTGATAGGTATATAGGTCCTCTTAGTAATTAAATAGGTATATAGGTTCCCCAGAAGGTTGGTAGGTATTTAGAACTCCCTAATGGATTAGTAGATATATAGATCCCCCTAGTATGTTGGTACTTCTATAGGTCCCCCCAGTAGCTAGGTATATAGTTCCACCCAGTAGGTTTGTAGGGACCTCCAGCAGGTTGTTAGGTCTGTAAGTCCTCCCAGTAGGTAGGTATATAGCTCCCCAGTAGGTAGATAGGTATATAGGTCCCCCAGTAGGTAGGTAGGTAGGTTGGTCTACAGGTCCCCTTATTAGGTAGGTATATTGATTCCCCCAGTAGGTAGATATATAGGTCCACCTAGTAGGATGGTAGGTCTATAGGTTACCCCAGTAGGTCAGTAGGTATATGGGGCCCCCAGCATGTTGCTAGGTCTATAGGTCTCCCCAGTAGGTTGATAGGTCTTTAGGGCTCCCTTATAGTTTGGTAAGTCTATAGGTCCCCCAGTAGGTAGGTAGCCTGTGAATAGCTGCATTTTTTCTATTTTTAATTTTTTTTTTTACTTGTACTTTTAGAAATATATTGCATAACAATGTACATTAATGGCTCTAATAGGAGTAGTAAGATGGCATCCAAGAAAGCCTTCATTAGGCCTCTAGTGCAAGGGGGTCTATCGCTTAATCCCTAATACATGTTTAGTGTGGCATCTAAGGGTTAAGTGGATGCTAGTATCAGGTCCTGGCTGTAACTAGCATCCGTTACTTGCTGTGTATGGAGTGAACTCAGTGAGGGAGCCATGAATGGACAGCAAAAGAAGGGAAACCAAATTTATTAAGATATGGAAGATCTCATGAAGTCATGAAGATAGGTTTTCAAAACGAAATTTATTTAACTTTGAGTAGAGAAGGCTGAGAGGTGATTAATTTAAACCAATGAGAACAGAGGGTTAATTATCAAATTTGTCACAGAGCTTACAACCGCTACTTTACTGTCATGTATGCCATGTTGTGGATCAACCTGCCCCAGGATTTGGCAATGGCTTTAAGGGGAAAATAGATTTAAGTTAATGTAGATTTTGATGCAGATATCTGTCTAAATAGTAGTAGGTGTCAGGAAAGATTTTTTTTCCACTTTATGATGAATTGGTTCCATTTAAATTGTTTTTTGTGTTTTTTTTATTGCCTTACTTTGAAAGGTTTGTAAACCTGGACAGTACTTTGTATTTATGCTTAGGATATGCTTAAGACTTGCTTATGTTCATCGGTAATGAATGTGGCAAATATATATGTATCTTTAAAACTAAACTAAATACATGTCTGTTTCCTAGTCATTTAAAGACTAATTTTGTATAATTTATTTTCATTTGCTATTTAACACAAAACAAACAACAATCTGCCAACAATTCTTCAATCCTGGCTAGCCAATATGTGTCTGGTTGTATGACAACATTGAGTTATGGACAGGACATTGTGTTCCATTGTGAAATGTAACATTGGAATTAGAGACCTGTTGGCATATATTTGTGATCTTAGGCAAGAGACATTAATTAGCCCAAAAGCCAAGTACAGTATGCATCTAGAGTTCACCAGACCTACATTTTTCTATTTATAAAAAGAAATACATTTTTAAGCAGAAAATATAAATATACCAATTCAAACAAATGTAACTGGTTTGCTGAACTATGGTCAGTTTGTGTGAGATCAGTCATTACAATGTGGCAAGATTTGCAGTAAGTTAGTAATTTCTTAATTAAGAAATATACACTTATCTGCTATAACACACATATCACTGACACGTGGAGTAAATAATAGTGTAAATATATTAGCAATTTGGACAAGATCCAAATTGTGATGGCTAGATGACCGGGACAGAACATCTTTGTATGCTGTCCTCACAAGCAGTGTCTTCTCTCTCTCTCTCTCTCTCTCTCCTTCTCTCTCTCTGTCACTCATTTAGTTCTGTCCTCATCAGCAGCACAATGATGGGGATTTCTCCACTCTGCGGACTAATAGGACGATTAGAACGTTTAATGAGCCACCTACTCTAAAAAGCACAGCTCACCCCCTTATGTTTCTTTCTGTCCTATAGAATTTATAACAGGTGGACGACAGACTAAGATAAGCATCCTTCTCTTACTAATAGTTATGTTGTCTTTGTCTTTGCAGTGGCCGCACAAGTGCGCATCCAAGGCATCACATTGGTCCTGTATGACTTCTTCTAGCAAGATTAAGAAAGTTCTTGCTCCACGCCCTTAAAACAATGTTGGGATGCCTAACAGACTTAGGCTTACTAGTAAACTGGGAAAAGTTTCCCTTCAACTCAGGTACAATCTTTTTAATATACTTATGAAGTCTGCCTATATCTCTTTCCTAGACAAAAATCTTCAGTATACTGTACTTGTATGGTTGTCTCATCTCCAGTCCTCCAGGAAATCAACTGTGAGAGCAGTGGCTTAAATCTTAGGGCTTATGAGTGCCTCCATAGAGGCACGTCCATGGGTACATACTCACATGAGGCCTTTTCAATTGGAGTTCCTCTCTCAGTGGAATGGACCTTCCAGAGCATTGGACAATCCATGTGTTCTGTCCTCCCAAATCCTGCAGAGCCTGAACTGGGGGAAGGGTTTGTCCAATCGGAGGTCATTTGCCCCAGTACAATGGAGCTACCAGACAGATGCTCCCAAGCTAGACTTGAAGATCTATCTAGGTTCACAAATGATACAAGGCATTTGGTTACCCTTCATATCCTTGATGTCATCCAACATGATGAGGATAAGAGCAGCCACATTGGGTCTTTAACACTTTTTTCTGAACATAAAAGGGAAGTTGCTGATAATATGCATCGGCAAAACAAGCAAGGTGAGACAAAGTAATCTTTCCTGATTAAGGAAGTCCAGCTCACATTAGGTTTAACAGATTGGTCTCTTATAATTAGTTCTGTAGTGCGCCATCTTGGCCTTCTCCTAATACCTTTATCGGGAGCTACAGAATCTCTGAAAGACATTTCCTTTGGGAAGTGGATCCTGGAGTCTCTGTTTGCTATATTCCCATCATTGTGCTGGCGAGGAGGTAAGGGAAGCTTATAATTTAGAATGTTAATCTGTTTTCCTTTAGTCCTGTTAGCAGCACATGGCTCCCTCCCTACTTACACAGTCTGTACTAAGAATATGACACAAGGGAGTGGAGTCTGGGGTCGTACTTTATAAAGTATTTGGCTAATGAAACGTTCCATCTGTTTAATCCCCATCATTGTGCTGCTGACAGGACTAAAGGAAAACAGATTTACATTCTAAATCATAAGCTTTTTGTATTTGTTTTTGTCTAATGATATTTAATTAAAACATTTTTGTGTGTTGTAGAGCACTCCAGAATAATAAGTGTTTTTAAATAAAATAAGAATAATCTCCAAAATGTCAGGCTTTGTGGGGTGTTTCTAGTACGCAGTGTTGTAATATACAACGAAAAGTGGTCCAAGGAAGGACATCTCATGAAAACTGAATCATGGTCACCCAAGGTTTAATGTTGTGCGTGTGTAGTGACGGCTAGCCCTTTTAGTCTAATTCCACAGAAGAACTACGGTAGTACAAATTGTTAAGAAGGTCATACTAGATATGACAAAAAGTAGTTACTTGTACACATACCACTTACACAAACATTGCTGCAGACCGAGTACAACCCTTCAAAGCAATGGTATTCCCTAATGACAGTGGCCTCTTTCAGCAGAATAATGTGACGTTATAGTCAAAAGGTGTTTTTTGAATATAGTTCAAGAGACAAAAAAATCCCAGGCATTGACTTGTCCTCCAAATTCTGCAGATCTTAGTGATCATCTGAGGGATATGCAAAAGAAAAAATCTTAGCCATAGAGTCCCTACCTTGTAGCTTACAAAACACAGGGGCCAGATCACAGTATCAGGAAGATAAGCAGTTATCCTTAAAGAATTGTAAGACACTAGGCAATGGCATCAATGCAGTTACTAGACAATGGCATCCGGACAATGCTGGATGCCATTTTAGTAAATAATGTTCTGAAAATAGCAACTGTTATTATTCACGTAACACCTAGATAAGAATAAATAGAGATAAAATGATTGTTACCATTTTCAACCACATGCATTTTTTTTGGGGGGGTGGGGGTGTATTTGGGTTGTTACGACAAATACAGTGCACATTCTGACATGGACTGTCTTCCAACTTTGTGACACTGAGATAAAAGAACCCTTCTGTGTTTGCAGTTGGGCCACAAGAATGCAGCAGCAAAAGCATATTTTTTGCATGTAATATGTTCAAACCACTTTTATCATAGTTTTATCCACAGCAATTAGCTGTAATCTGTTAAATAAACTGGCAGTGTCATCACAGTGGAAATGGAGCATAATATAATTCTTATAGACCTCTTACTGACATTCGACGTACAGGTATGACATAATGCCAATAAGGTCGTATGGAGCGGGCTCACTCAGCTGCTGCTGAAACCTGCCACTAACGCTCTTCAAAACGCATCCCCGTGACAAGACCATAAGGTGCCAATCTGTTACCATAGTAACAGAAATGCTAACGAAGGCTCCATATCTGCCATGATAGCGCTTCTGTAACTTCCTGCCTAAGGTAGGAAGTAATATAACTGCCATCTTGGTACACCCTTCTGTATTATTAATATAATGCAGAAGGGTGTACAAGTGATCGCGCCCAAGAGTGTTCATGTACCCAAGGGGGACTGAATGTATAAGTAAAAAAAAATATTTTTTAAAAGTATAAAACATAATACAAAATTTTAAAAGTTGAAATCACCTCCATTTTACAAAAAAAAAGTTACACATAATTGGTATTGCTACGTACGCAAAAATCTGATCTATTAAAATATAACATAATTTATCTCATACACTGAATACTTTAAAATAAAAAATTCCACAAGCTAAAATTACTTTTTATGTTAATTTTATGTCCTCTAAAAAGTGGAATAAAAAGGGATCAGGAAGTTGCATGTATCCAAAAATAGTACCATTAAAAACTACACTTCAGCTCACAAAAAATAAACCCTCACTCAGATCCATATGGGGAAGAACAAAAAGTTATTGGTTGCAGAAAATAGTGATGCTGCACAAATGTAAGGAAGGGAGAATGTTTTTATTTTTTTAAAAGAACTCGAACGGGGATGTCAAACTCAAACAGTTGCGGGCTGACCTGAATATTTACTAGAAAAAAGTTACAACTGAAGATGTATTTCCTTCTCAACATATATAAAGATGAACCTTTTCATATGGAAACAAACTTAAAGGTGTTAGAGAAAAATAAACTGATGACCTATCCTGGACAGGCCATCAGTCGGGCGCTGAGTGTCAGTACCACTTCCAGTAGTAGCACACAAGGGAAGTGAAGCGTCACATCTCCTGTGTTTTGGCTGGCTTAGGGTACTGCTGTGCAGCCCTCATTCACAGTGAATGATACCGCTCTGTGCAGCATATGCCACTTTGATACAGCTGATCTGCGCAGTTGCTGAGTGTCAGCACCCAACTGATCGACTATTCTTGGTCTATCTGCCTTTCGTTTGGCCATTTTAGCGCCTACCTATATATGGCAGTGTAATATCTTACATATAACAGTCACCAAATAATACACCTATACATGGAACAAATATAGCATATGAATCAGTGTTACCAAAAAAAACACTCCTACAATCCCAAGACCAATACCAAGACCATGACCAAATGCGACCACCACATGTGACAATCAGTTGTACACAGGTGCTCTACAGACATATTTACAGCCATACAGTCATCATATAGTGGTAGATAACCAATGTACACAGGCACTGCAGATATATACCACCGCCATACAGTGACCAGATAGTGGTAGATACTAGTTGTATGTAGGCACTCTGCAGACATATAAGTGATTACAGTGCAGTTACATTTAGTGACTCAAAGGAGACGTTACCTCTGATTGGAGTTGTTCAGTTATGATGACTTCTCCCGGCCACAATTCGCTTCTACAGAATTTACCACATAAACATTTTAGAATCCTCATTTTTCTAGCACCTATATACCTCCCTTCCTTATGGGGGGTTTATACAGGATAACATGGCGACGCGCCATCGCCACAGCAACCCGCTTTCCTATGATAAGAAAGTCTGGTGCTTACTGTGAGGGATGGGGAGTCACCCATTGTTCCTTTGCAGGCTCCCATTTGGTAGGTTTATAGACCCCCTAATATAAAAAAGAAAATCTTCCAGCACTCAAAAAATATAGTAGAACTGGTAACATTTATTCATCCCATTAATATAAAAAAATACATATGATTAAAAACATAGCGCTCAGAACTGAACACGCATCTTACGTGTTTCAAATCTCACCCTGGACTCTTAAAGGGGTTGTCTCACTCCATCGATTCATCCTACCTGAGTCCTGTTTTATTGGTTTCATTTTTGAATTATTTTGCATAGTTATTGGCTTTACTGGCCTGCAGTGATGAGCTGCTGAGGTCACCAGGTCTGTAGCTATAGTGACCAGCACTGGCAGCCTATCAGGAGAGATCAAACAGGTCTGTAGCTACAACGACCTGAGGAGCTGATGCAGCCCATACAAGAGGGGATATCTCAGAATAGGTAGGACACTGTTAATGGACATGTATTGCAAAGTGACTTGTTTTTGCAAGATCTTTAACATAAAAAGCAATCATTGTAGTGAGACAACACCTTTAAACATAGCATAGTGCATGTTACAAAGATACATTAGTTTATGCTGCTCATCAAGAAAACCAGTTGTGATTTAACACTTTCGTCCCCAAGATAGCAATATAATGTAATTATTACGATTTTACAATTCAATTCAGATATCAATATATACAAAAAAATCTGTCTTATAAATAAGGCCATATGAAAACCTAGAATTTAAAGTCAAAATTCGAAATGTCTCTCTGTCCATCAGAGATCGGCTCCAATCATCCCCTCTCTGAGGTATATTCACCTTCTAAAGGGCTATAACTTGGTG
The DNA here is from genome assembly GCA_025379985.1 of Phyllomedusa bahiana. Lineage (NCBI taxonomy): Eukaryota > Metazoa > Chordata > Amphibia > Anura > Hylidae > Phyllomedusa > Phyllomedusa bahiana. The sequence continues at coordinate 21,812 of JAODAL010020404.1, read as the reverse complement.
GTCTTTGACTGGATGGAGATCCCTAAAGTGACGGGAAGCTCCCGAAACAGAGCGTGTACTAGGAAGCACAATATCATCTATATGCTCACGTATTCTCTTCAATAAACATCTAGTTGTGCAACCAATATATTGCAAACTACATGTATTGCAAAAAATCATACATACCACATATTTACTTTGACAATTTAAACAATCCTTGATTTTATATTCCTTTATAGGAATTCCTTTATTCCTTTATATTCCTTCCCTGTAATGTTGGATATGAAGTATGTCGTTTTATACATATACAAGCATGTATTACATCTCGACCAGCCGCATTTGAAACTGCCTGTAACTTTTATCCAACTGATATTATTGCTTTTATTTTCTAGAAATAAACTAGGGGAAATGTTTCCAATTGTTTTGGGTCTTTTGGACACACATCTGCATCCTCCTTTTATAATGGATTTGAGTTTCGGATCCATGTATAACTACCTACCCAGTAGGTAGGCATATAGGTCTCCTCAGCAGGTAGGTATATAGCCTCTTGGTAAGTAGGTATATGTCCCATGAGTAGGAAGGTATATAGGTACCCTTGGTAGATAAATATATAGGCCCCGTTAGTATGTAGACAGGTATATATGGCCCACTGCTGTAATTTATAAAGTCCCCTATAATAGAAAAGTAGGTATATAGGCCCCCTCAGTAGGGTGGACCTTCCCCCCCAAAAATAAAATAAAATAGATAGGCAGGCATATAGGTCACTACGGCAAGTGTAGGTTTGAAGAGCACCCAGTAATTTGTATATGGGGTCCTCAAGTAAATTGATAGATTCTGTATATAAGTAATAGGTCCTCCAATATGGTAGATACATAATAGGTCCCCCAGTATGATAGCTCTAAACGTCTTTCGTGTTGCCCTGTGTTGAACCTCTCGCTGCTCCCAGTCTTCCCGCACAGGTGGCGTGACGTCATCACGCACATACACTTGGAGAGACTGTCGGCACTCGGTTTTATCCGACGCTCCTGCCGCACTTGCTGTGCTCGCATGGAGCCAGCTGTAATACACAATTGAAATTGTCTGGCAGGCCAAAACTTATGTTTGACACCCCTGTACTAAAACATAATTAAAACCCTATATATTTCGGATCATCTGAATCGAACCAACCTGCAAAATACAGATAAAACATTATTTATACCATAGATGGAACAACATAAAAACAAACATAGCACAAGTACGTTTATTTTCACATTTCACCGCATCTAGAATTTTTTTCGGTTTCCCAGTACATTATGTGGTACGGCTAATGGCACCATTAAAAGGTACATCTTGTCCAACTATTGTGACAACTATACTTGTTATGTTGGAACTTCAGGGTTATCTGGCCATGCTTCCTGTTTTTAGAGCATACTTAGGTAAATAAACTTAGGCATACTGAAAAATCTAAATAATAAGTCCAACATGGGAATTTACAAAAGTAAATTTAATTTTAAAAAATTATGTTAAAATCATTTTAATCCCTCAGTGGCAAGCCTATTGCTTGCTTTATTGATGAATAAATCTTTTTCTTATAAGAGCTGTTTTTAGTTTTCCGTCATAGATATTAGGAGCCATATGTATGAAAACTGTTTAGCAGTAAGACTGTCTTTGTTGCCCATGGCAACCAATTAGCGCTCAGCTTTCATTTTCCCAGAGTACTCTATGAAATTAAAGTGGAGCTCTGATTGGTTGCTATGGGCAACAGAGACAGTAGTACTGTTAGGCCAGGTTCACACGGCTTAAAATGGGCCGTATTTCGGTCCGTAATTACGCAACGGAGTGCGCAAATTACGGGCTGAAAACGGCCCATTCATTACGGTAATCCTCAGTTCTCATAGAAAACTATGGATTACGTCTTCTCTCCCCGCTCGGCTAATCCGCCGCGCGGGGAGATAAGTGCCATGTGAATTACCAGCGGCGCGTATACGCGCCGCTGGTAATGCAAGTCAATGGGCCGGCGAGGTGCCGCTCCCCCGCTCACACCCCCGCTCCCGCCCCGCCTCAGTACACGCGGCGTAATTGCGGGGCGTAATTACGTCCCACAATTAAGCCGTGTGAACCTAGCCTTAGACAGTTTTCATGCATAAGGGCTTAGGACTTTTCGTCAGACATATTTAGACTTATTTTTTTCCAAACAAACAGCACCATTTTAAAATACAAATAACTTATTGATTACATGTTTAATAATTCTTTTTGCAATTTTTTTCATTAAATTGACCCTATTCACTGTGCACATCGTGAATTACAAAAAAAAAGTCAGATCCAAAAAATATTAGAGGAAATATGGAAAATATGTGAAATATTTTTCACTATGCAAAAAATAAAAACAATAATAAAACAGTTCTGCAGTACAAATCACCCAAAGAAAACACTAGAACCTGCATCACACAGAAAAACAAAATATGTGATATAACGCTAATAAAGTACTATAAAAAATAAAATGAAATTAGCCCATAATAGAAAGGAAATGATGCATAACTGAAGACCTCCACCAATAAAGGAACAGAAAAGAGAATGTATGCGATAAAATAGGGCACATACACTCACCGGCCACTTTATTAGGTACACCATGCTAGTAACGGGTTGGACCCCCTTTTCCCTTCAGAACTGCCTCAATTCTTCGTGGCATAGATTCAACAAGGTGCTGGAAGCATTCCTCAGAGATTTTGGTCCATATTGACATGATGGCATCACACAGTTGCCGCAGATTTGTCGGCTGCACATCCATGATGCGAATCACCCGTTCCACCACATCCCAAAGATGCTCTATTGGATTGAGATCTGGTGACTGTGGAGGCCATTTGAGTACAGTGAACTCATTGTCATGTTCAAGAAACCAGTCTGAGATGATTCCAGCTTTATGACATGGCGCATTATCCTGCTGAAAGTAGCCATCAGATGTTGGGTACATTGTGGTCATAAAGGGATGGACATGGTCAGCAACAATACTCAAGTAGGCTGTGGCGTTGCAACGATGCTCAATTGGTACCAAGGGGCCCAAAGAGTGCCAAGAAAATATTCCCCACACCATGACACCACCACCACCAGCCTGAACCGTTGATACAAGGCAGGATGGATCCATGCTTTCATGTTGTTGATGCCAAATGCTGACCCTACCATCCGAATGTCGCAGCAGAAATCGAGACTCATCAGACCAGGCAACGTTTTTTCCAATCTTCTACTGTCCAATTTCGATGAGCTTGGGCAAATTGGAGCCTCAGTTTCCTGTTCTTAGCTGAAAGGAGTGGCACCCGGTGTGGTCTTCTGCTGCTGTAGCCCATCTGCCTCAAAGTTCGCCGTACTGTGCGTTCAGAGATGCTCTTCTGCCTACCTTGGTTGTAACGGGTGGCTATTTGAGTCACTGTTGCCTTTCTATCAGCTCGAACCAGTCTGCCCATTCTCCTTTGACCTCTGGCATCAACAAGGCATTTCCGCCCACAGGACTGCCGCTCACTGGATGTTTTTTCTTTTTCGGACCATTCTCTGTAAACCCTAGAGATGGTTGTGCGTGAAAATCCCAGGAGATCAGCAGTTTCTGAAATACTCAGACAGCCCTTCTGGCACCAACAACCATGCCACGTTCAAAGGCACTCAAATCACCTTTCTTCCACATACTGATGCTCGGTTTGAACTGCAGGAGATTGTCTTGACCATGTCTACATGCCTAAATGCACTGAGTTGTCGCCATGTGATTGGCTGATTAGAAATTAAGTGTTAAGGAGCAGTTGGACAGGTGTACCTAATAAAGTGGCCGGTGAGTGTATAAACGAAATACCCGAAGAGGCCCCAGCTGATAAGAAATCAAAGGGGGTGCACTCAATGGCCCGATGCCAGCAACGTGTATATGCCCACTTCATGCATCATCTGCAGTAAAAAATGCACATGCGCCACCACTAATTATTACATGAACAGAATAAAACATTACGTGAAAAAACTAAATTAATAATGTGCATAAGTGACAGTCATTGAGCATAATTTATTATGACACATTAAACCAAGGTGTAATGAAACAGATATAAGAATAATACAAAGTGAATTATGTAGTAATTAATGAAGTGCTTAAAAAGGGAATGACATACATTATAAAGCTACTTAATAAAAATTAAAACAAAATTAACTAAAAGAGGTTTTCAACAGAAAAACAATGAAATTACATCCCTCTTACACATCCTAAGGCTATGCTCACACAATGTATTGCGGCGCGTACAGTACGCGCCGCAATACATCGTGTTTTGGGAGCTCGCGCTGATCGGCAGCCCGCTGGACCCATAGACATGCATTACTCGTGGCGCGTATTCACTGACAGTAATTGACATGTCACGTATCTCGCCGCACGTACAATACCATCGTATTGTACGAGCGGGGAGAGGAGGCGTAATCCATGGTTCTCTAGGAGAACCATAGATTACCGTAATTTTGGCGTGCATCTCGCCCGTATTAGAGCGCAAATACAATGCGAAATGCGCGCCGTAATTACCCCGTGTGAACATACCCTAATAATAAAGTCAACAATCTATAAGAAATAATTTTACGCTTCAATACTAAATAGTAAAAGTGCAAAAATTCATAAAAGTTCATTCTGCCCACAGCAAAATTAAGACTGATAAATAATTGTAGCAGATTACAGTTCCTTCTCTGATAAAGTTTACATGTGACTTCACATGTAATCGAATGAGTATTTCGATATTGTCATGCCAGCCCCCCTGCCCGCAGAGAGCGTCAACCAAGTTTTAAGTACCTACCTACGACATTTTGTATCCACCCGTCAGGATAACCGGTTTTACCTCCTCCCCTGGGCGGACTTCTAGTATAATTCCCTAGACTCGGAGTCCGCTGGAGCCTTTTTTATTGTGTTTGGGCTACATCCCTGCCCGCCTCTCCCTCTGGCTACCTCGTGTCACGTTCCTGCCGTGGATGCCTAAGTACGGGACATCAAGACACTCTGGCAAGTCACACGACAGGCCCTTCTACGGGCCTCCACTCGCACCAAAGTCCAGGCCGACAGGTACCTTAGACCTCCGCCTCTATTTAAGCCGGGTGATAGAGTTTGGTTGTCCGCCAAATATATTCGTTTCAAGGTGCCCAGTTATAAGTTAGGCCCTAAGTATCTGGGCCATTATGTTGTTCTTCGGCAACTGAACCCGGTGTCCTACAAGCTCCGCTTGCCTCCTACTCTGCGAATCCCGAACGCCTTCCATGTTTCTCTCCTCAAACCTGTGGTGCTGAACCGTTTCTCCCGTGGATCTGTTTCGCCTTCTCCTGTGGCCAACTCTGATAACATCTTTGAGGTCAAGGAGGTGTTGGCAGAAAAAACAGTGAGGGGGAAGCGGTTCTTTCTTATTGACTGGAAGGGGTTCAGTCCGGCGGAGCGTTCGTGGGACCCTGAGGCCAATCTGTCGCCTGACCTCCTCTCCAAATTCCGTAAAAAAAGGGGGAGATCTAAAGGGGGGTACTGTCATGGGGGCTGGCGCGGGTGCCGTTGCGCCCAGCGACTGTCCCCCTGCCCGCAGAGGGTCCGGCGCAGGTTCCGCGGCCACCCGCAACCATCTCCCTGCTGCCCGGGCCCTGGCGCCTGCTCACTTACCCGTTCCCGCTCATGTACTTCCTGCTTCTGCCTGTCCCAGCCGCCGCGCGCGTACCCGCTGCTTAGGGCGCGCGCGCGACGACTGGTCTGGATTTAAAGGGCCAGCGCACCGGTAATTGGTCAATTGCCGGCCGCTTGTCCTATTTAAGGTATACGCCCCCTGCACTCTATGCCAGATTGTTGGTGTGCCTTAGCTTGTCTAGAGAGAGTTTGGAGTTCTATTTGATTACTCGTGTACCAGTCCGTTCCACTACGTTTCCTGACCTTGCCTGTTTGCCGTCTACCCTGACCGTCTGCCTGTCTCTGACCACGAACCTCTGACGCCCGTCCTGACCTCCTGCCTGTCCCCGACTACACCTCTGGATTTCAATTCTGTAACACGCAGTACCCCAGCCGCCATCGCAAGCAAGTCACGTATGGGGTAGCGACCTGGTAGCCTCAGCCGCAGCAACTCCATCCCGCTTTGCGGCGGGCTGTGGTGAATACTGGGGGCTACTTAGACTCCACTCCCTGGCGTGGCTTAACTATCATCGCTTGCGGTGGTCCAGCGAATCCACCAAACCACTACAGATATTTTTTTTTACCTAAAGATTCAACAACCTTCAACCCCTTGATGAAGCAATTGATTGACGAAATTTACGTCGGGGTGACCGGAGGTACATGGACTACATAGAAATATGGGTAACTTAACTTTATTTAAACAATATTGGTATATACTTGTGTATTGGTCCGGATTTAACTATTTATAAGCAGTGTGTATCTAATATAGAAAATTTAACCAATATATTGAAAATTGGCTCTGCACATGTGACCTTTTATACACTATTTATTACCCTATTTTTGTGCACTCAATAGTATTGTTATGAGCCTCTTTGTATTCAACTATGGGATCTTGTCTTATGTAATGTTATGAGATTTTAATATTATTCAATAAAGGATTTTGGTTTTATTTGGTGGTGGATTAAGCTCCTTTTTTCTTTCTTTTGTAAGTCAAAAGAAGTAGCAATATCCTAATTTGAACATGCAGGAAATTTGCCACAGGGATGACAAGCCCATCTAGAACACTTTGATCAAAACAATTTACTAGGATGTATCCCCACATAGTGACTGTATTCCAGAAGTTCCCACATTTTTTTTTGGATCTATGATATGTAAAAGAAGGGTAAACAAGCAGGCATTGTGCCAAAACAAGATAAATTCTCAGAATATTACAGTTTTTTGCTAAAGCAAGCTGGATCTCTTTCCATTGTAAATGATATGTGTAGCTAAATCTCACTTTTGATGGGAATTTCTTTTGTTGTCTCTCCATCAAAATATCAGCCCTTTTCATATTCGGTGTTTGTATATATCCAGCCTAAATCCAATTCTCCTTATAGCTTCTTTTTCTAAATTTGGAACTAAATTTTCTCAAATTGATTTGTTAGGGCGTGTTCACACGGAGTTTACACTACATGTTACAAGCACTTTTAGGATCCGTCTTGGGGTCCGCTCTGTCGGTCCCCAAGATGGATCTAAACAATTAGCAGTGAGATTATCACTGCTCGCTATGACGAACACGCAGCGGCGTTCACATGAGAGATCGCAGCTGCGTGTTTCAAAAGCACAGCTCGGCTCCGTCTTGAAAAGAATTGCATGTCAATTGAAACACGCAGCGGCGATCACTCATCTGAACGCCGCTGCGTGTTCACCATAGACAGCAGGGATAATCTCATTGCTAATTGTTTAGATTCCGTCTTGGGGACCGACAGAGCGGACCCCAAGACGGATCCTAAAAGCGCTTGTAACACGGAGTGTAAACTCTGTGTGAACAAGCCCTTACCTGCGCAGTAAAAATACCTTGATAACTTTATTCTCTGGGTCAGTATTATTACAGCAATGCAAAAGTTATGCTGTGTTTTTATGTCTTTTCCGTTTTAAACCACAAAAACAATTAGGGCCTCATGTATGAAAACTGGCTACATCTAAGACTTTCTTTGTTGCCCATAGCAACCAGTCAGAGCGCCCCTTTCATTTCACATGGTGCTCTGAAAAAATGAAAGGGGAGCTCTGATTGGTTGTTATGGGCTCCAAAGAAAGTCCTACACCTAGACATTTTCATACATAAGGCCCTTAATATTTGTGTCTCCACATTTTAAGACAATAATAAAAATAGTATTTCAATTTTTTAATTTACTGAGTTGTGTGAGGGCTTATTTTCTACACAAAGAATTATGGCTTTCATTGCCACCATTTTGGGGTTTATGCGACTTTTTGATCATGTTCTATTCAATTTGTTGGGAAACAAATGAACAAAAAACAAAAATTTGGGCTTTTATCTACACTTTTTTTTTATCATTCGCTTTATGGTGGAAAAATTTAATAATTTGATATGGGGTGTTATGGCTGTATTGATACGAAATATGTATAGGGTTTTTTTATTTTTAAGGGAAAAAAGGGAAACATTTTAATCTTTTTCTTAACTTTTTTTTATTAATAAACTTTTTTTCACTATTTTGTAGTCCCAGTAGGGGACTTAAACATGCGATCCTTTTATCACTCATACAAGACACTGCTACACCTATATATTTCAGTATATCTACCTGCCAAGCATTCTATTAAGTCAAGAGAGGCATAACTTGAAGTGCCGGGGCCCTAGTGCAAAAAGTGAAATGTGCCCCCCAGCTACTATGTGCTACTTACAATGCTGGTATCTCCTGATGTGGCAGGAGGGCTTCTGGACTCCCTCAGGCTGCAGGTCCTGGTAGCGACTGCAACCTCTGCACCCCCTATAAGTCAAGTCTCTGGCAAGGCCTAATATGCATACACTGAAAGCAGATCTGGGAAGCCTTTGTTAGACTACCGGTTGCAGTGGAAACCCACTGACACTCCACAATCATGTTGGGCTAACAGAAGGAGCATCCCTCTTCTGAAACCACCTACATACTGAGGTCGCTATTGACCACAGCATCTAAGGCCATTAGAGCATAAGGCCGGCTATCATTAGACAGCTGAGCCTTACTGTAAAAAGGTGTAGTGGTTGGAATAAAGCCCCTTAGTGACCACGGTGAAAAAAGTCATTGATGGGTTAAACACTCACGTTTTACAATTAAATTTACAAATAGTAGCAGATTGATCCAGCAATTCCAAGAAGTATTTAAAACTCCCCAAAACGTGGTCTCCCGAAAACGCGTCAGCTTATCTTGTGCCGCTATTATATGCTATTTTAATGGATTGCCAATAAAGTATGGACTTTTAACTACTTCTTGGAATTGCTGGATAAATCTGCTACTATTTGGACTGTGGGAGCTGTAACCAAGCGGATCCGTGCATCTCCTTTTGGAAAAGGGTGAGCTGGCTTACTTGCTGAGGCTTTTTCAATTAAATTTACATCTGAATACATAAAATAATAAACACTTATTTCGTATTGTCAAGAAACAATCTACATATATTAAACATTTTGGTGATATTTATTCTATTACTAAATATATTTTTTGCTACTTTATTTTTTATGTAAGGGAACCCATTGAGATTTCTGCATTGATGCCGTATTAAATGGGTTTTGATTGTTATCTAAGTAATAATTTTTAGACAAAAACAATGTCTTTTATTGAGCACATTGAGTAAACATCCATATTGCAGGGAGGTGATAGGTTGATTCCTTGAATTTTATAACCTGTAGTTCCCCCTTTAGCATCAGTCACCTCCACCACACTTTTCCTGAAAATTCAAAAACGATGTGCACAATGAAAAGGAATATTGGACCTTTACTCCCCAAAAATGTGCTTCAGTTAATCAATATTTCTGTAATTCCTTAGGACATGCAAGAACATCTCAATAGAATTAAGGTCAGGATTTTGATCTCCAAAACACAAATCACCTTTCTATCATTTCTTTAGTGGATTTGCTTCATTGTTGTGTTTTATCACCCAAAGTCTCTTCCGCTTGAGGTCATGGACTGCTGCTTTTAGATTTGCCTGTAAAATGTTTTCATATACCTTTGCATTCATTGTTCCACAATAGTCTCAAGGCATCCAAGTCCTGAGGCAGCAAAGCAAGCCCTGAGACAAAGGGCCACATGTATGAAAACGGTCTAGGTCTAAAACTCTTTGTTGCCCATAGTAACCAATCAGAGAGCCCGTTTCATTTCATATAGTGCTCTGGACAAATGAAAGGGATGCTCTGATTGGTTACTATGGGAAACAAAGTGAGTTTTAGACCTAGACAGTTTTCATATATGTGGCCTAAAATGTTGGTGTTGGTGTAAAGTGTTCTATTTCCATCAAATAGTCTAAAAAAAAATGGGAATTTAGCAAGAGAACAAAGAATGACTATTAATCACTATATTTACTATTTTGCCATAGGCAAACTTAAGCTCTATCAGTTCTCAATCCATAAAGCACTAAAACTTAACTTTTATTATATATATAACACTTAACCTCGATACACACTATTTTAAAAACCTATCGAGGTTAAGTGTTATATATATAATAAAAGATAAGTTTTAGTGCTTTATAGATTGAGAACTGATAGAGCTTAAGTTTGCCTATGGCAAAATAGTAAATATAGTTATTAAAAGTCATTCTTTGTTCTCTTGCTAGATTCCCATTTTTTTTCCCATCAAACACACTGTTGTGCCTTTGTGCTAAAAAGTTCCACTTGTCTCATCTGTCTCTAGAACATTGTGGAATATACACATTGTCTCGGGGAAACTTGACACAGCTACAGTTGTTTTTTACAGCAACAGCGTACTTCACACTGTGCCTCCGTAAACTCCATTTCTGTTAATAGTAATAATCTTTATTTATATAGCGCCAACAAATTCCACAGCACTTTACAATTTAGAGGGTATAATAACAGACAAAAAGACAGACATTACACAATAAAAGCTACTTACAGATCAGACAAGGTGTGAGGGCCCTGCTCGTGAGAGCTTACAATCTATAAGGGTGTATGAGGGAGACAAAGGGTGAGAAGTGCTAAGTTTACAATTTTTCAGCCATGTTTCACAAATATGGGGTGGTATATCTAAAAATTGGGTGAACCTGCCAACCTGACAGTACATCTATATACAGATATGTGCCTGTGGATGCAATAGTGTGTGTGATAGACGGTAGGGGTTAGCAATTTGGGATCTTGGTAGGTCTGCCTAAGAAGATGTATTTTCAGGGCACTCTTAAAACTATGAAGGATAGGATTGTGCCTGATGGTATGTGGTAGGATGTTCCAGAGAAGTGGTGCAGCATATGTAAAATCTTGGAGACGGGCATGGGAGGTTCAGATGATTGTGGTCTGTAGATTGATATCATCAGCAGAGCGAAGAGCGCGGGTAGGGTGGTAGACTGAGATGAGGGAGGAGATGTAGGGGGGTGCTGCGCTGTGGAGAGCTTTATGAGTGAGAGTGATGAGTTTATATTGTATCCTGTACTGAATGGGCAACCAGTGCAGTGACTGACACAGGGTAGAGGCATCAGTATAGCGACTGGAAAGATAGATGAGCCTGGCTGCTGCATTCAGGACAGATTAGAGGGGAGAGTTTGCAGAGAGGGAGGCCGATTATCAGGGAGTTACAGTAGTCAAGACGAGAAAGAATAAGAGAAACCATGAGAGTTTGAGTTGTTTCCACAGTAAGAAATGGACAGATTCTGAAGATGTTTTTGAGGTGCAGGTGACAGGAGCGGTCAAGGGATTGGATAAAGGGGGTGAAGGACAGATCAGAATCTAGTATAACCCCAAGACAGCGGGCCTGCTGCCTAGTAGTTATGGTGGTACCACACACTGAGGCAGAAATAGCAGAGGAGGGTCGGTTAGTAGATGGAAAGACAAGAAGTTCAATTTTAGTGAGGTTTCGTTTAAGATAGAGGACATGATGTCAGAGACAGCAGACATACAGTCATTGGTGTTTTGTAGCAGGGCAGGAGTGATATCTTCAGAAGAGGTGTATAATTGAGTGTCATCACTGGTACTGGAAGCCAAATCTGCTGATAGTTTGGCCAATGGGGGCTGTATAGATTGAAAAGAGGAGATGACCAAGAACCAATCTCTGAGGAACCCCAACAGCAGGAGGGAGAGGTGAAAAAGTAGAACCTGAGGAAGAGGAGAGGAGGTGGAACCCGAAAATGAGACACTAAATGAGCAGTCAGAGAGGTAGGATGAGAACCAAGAAAGAGCGGTGTCCTTGAGGTCAATGGCATGCTGAGGAGAAGTTGGTTATTCATGGTGCAGAGAGATCCAGGAGAAACAACAACGAGTAGTTGCCCAGAGACTTAGCACTGAATAGATCATTTGGGATTTTAGCTAGAGCACTTTCTGTGGAGTGTAAAGTGCGGAAACCATGATTGTCAAGGATCAGAAGAGAGTTAGTAGAGAGATAGCGGATTAGGCGAGAGTAGGTCAAGCGTTCCAGGAGTTTAGAGATGAAGGGCAAGTTAGAGACTGGTCGGTAATTAGCTGCGTATGATCGGTCCAGAGTGGGCTTTTTGAGTAAAGGGGTTATAGTATTTGTGTTCACTGTTTTTTCCAGAGTCGAAATGTGAACAGAGGTTTTGGGATTTTAAAAAACTCTTCTTAAGATCTTTTGCTGTTACCCTTAGGTTCTCTTTCTCCCTTTTCAGGATCACCCATTGTGCCCTTGGAGAGATCCTAACAGGATGCCTACTCCTGACTCCAACTGTAAAACCCACAACCTCAAATACAGTATCTATTTAACAGAATCACCTTTTACAAGTTATCGTAGCTAGATATTTACCATTACAAGTAGCAGGAATCTTCCTGCTATTTAATTTTTTCTTTCTTATTAGTCTGCTTGGGGCAGTTGCATAGCTTAACATCTGGACTATCAGGGCACATCAGCTGACCATTTCAGCACTCAGTGCTCATTTAGAGTGGGAGTTTTATACCTATTCTAGTTTTGTTTTGTCTAGTTAGTTCTAGTCACTGTGGTTAATTCCTGGAGTTCTTATATGTTTCTTGTCTGGTAATTATTACTCTTCAGTTTTCTGGTTCATTATTGTCTATTTTTGTTTTTGTTTCCCAGTTTATTCAGTATGTTTCTTGGTATGTACAGTCTAGGTTGTGACTGTGTCACAAAGTCCTCCGGTTTGTGTTAGGGTCAGTTGTAGCTTAGGGTTATCTTTGAGGACATTTTCAGTGATATAGAGGGTCAGTTGTGCCTGATGTTAGGGGCGTGTTAAGGATAGATCTAGGAATAGACTAAGGGAAGGTTAGTTAGGGTCAGTCCTTGTTTGTTACTGCTCATCACCTGTATCTATTTCTGGTTGCTGTTTTATCATTTATTGTGCCACCACCTGCCTTGCCATCATTAAAGTTCTGTCAACCATTGGTGAATGTATCTTCTAGTATCGTGTTTAATATAATACTGTTTCTTCCAAATGCTTTGTTGTTTACAATAGGATTATTATATCTTTTTATGGCATGGACAATCCCTTTAAAACTGTTTTTCAATTACCTGTTTAAAAACAAAGGGCATTAAAAAAGCAAATAACTGATATCAGTTAAATAAGTGATATAGACATGTTGTCAACTATATATCTTAAATATGAATGGTAAGTGTTATGTTTTATGGCAATAATACAGTAGTCTTTAACCTATTAAACATGGAAGATGTGGCAGCTCATAAGTGTTCTTTAAAGGCTCTATTCCTACTCTAAAGTACATAGCTAAAGGGGTAGTGCAGTTCAGAAAACCCATTACCATATGCCCTAAAAAGGGTCTAATATGGCATGGCTATTTTGCTGTGGATGCCTTGTCCTGCCTGCATCATACAGACAACCCAATAATTTGAATGGGTTTTATAAGGGAAGATCTCTCCTTGAGGAGAGCACCGAACGAACGGGTTGTAGAGTTATGTTTTGCCTTTTCGCCCTCTACTAAACATCTGCATATCACAAGGCATTATTATAGATGGCGAAAAGGCAAAACATAACTCTACAAACCGTTCGTTCGGTGCTCTCCTCAAGGAGAGATCTTCCCTTCCTGAGCCACTCAATGCCTCCCACACAGCCAGCCAGTATCGCTCTGCTCTGCACTGATGAGGGACAAAAATCCAGAAACAGCGTTGTCTGCAGATGAGAGATACTGGCTTGGCTAAAATCCCGTTTTCTTTCTCAAGACTCGGTGGGTCAAAAGCAAATTGAGGATTTGTTACATCCAACAGAGGGCGCTTTGGTCTTCTCAGCCCCTTTCCCATAATGCCTTGTGATAATGGGTTTTGTGTAATGCTTACTTTCTCCTGTGGTGATACTACAGGAAACTGAATCTTTTCCATCAGGTTTCCCCACAGAAAACAACTGACTGCTGAGGGTTACAGTGAGAGGACACATTGTGATCTGTATATCTGCTCATATAGAATATATTTGATGTCTATATTGGTGTAGGGGATCTGGGGTACAAAGTTTGTGGTCTTGTCTGTATTTATTCTGTGGTTTGCTCTAAGGTCTGTATTTGTTTTTAGTGTCTGTTCTAGGGTCTATGTTCTGGTGTCTAGTTTGAGGTCTTGGTCTGCATCTATTTAGTAGTTTGTATTACCTGTTTTCATATTAGTCAGCTAGAATTTAATAATTAATTTTGAAAAAATATCAGTGGTGCACACCAAGCATCTACCAACATGGCGTAACCACTTTGAGAATGTGAGAGTGCAGCACTGGACCATGGAGTGGTAAGCGAGAGCTCTGTTTGTGATAGTCATTTAATTGATCACTAGAAAGAGGTCCACCAAATAATCATCATCATCATCCAAAATTTCTTAACTATACATAACTATGCACATGGCCATCATCTTTCAAATACAATTGTAGAAAACCTGATATTTCAGTGAATAAAGCTTAATGGATCAGCTCATCCCACGCCCTATAAAAGTATGTGCAGGGTACCTTAAAATATTCGAATGGTATGAGTTTAAAAAAAAATACTGTAAATTTGTGTTATGGCAGCCGCAGACCTCAATGAGACACAGAGAACTAATGTGAAGGCTTATTACACTGACATTCAAGGAATCTGTACTCCCACTTCTGTGGCTCCAACCCTTGAAAAATCATCTTCTACTTGTCAGTTCCTGCTATTAAAAAAAATCATTTGAATAAATTCCCAGAGCAAATTGTTCCTTAGAATTAGTGAACCCTATGGAGGAAATCACATCATTATGCAGAATAAAGCCAACTTCTTTGTGCTGTTTCTCCAGTGCCTGCAACTGGAGCCAACAATCTGTCATTCTCTACATAAACAACTACCTTATCATATCACAAACATTTATTTAACCCTTTTCTCCTAAGCTTTTTAAGAGAGGAGAAAAGGTGTCCAGTTAAGGCAACACTGTTTTCAGACTGCTTGGAAAGAAACACTACAGGTCCTTTACGTGGCAGTCAATCTGTCATGTGTCAAGCCTCACTTCTGTACAGGCCTATGTGAAATACTGCAGTCTGAGGCACTACATCACTGCATTCTCCTAGGCTGACTTTAACACCCACCTTCCTCCCCAGAGACAGGATCTGCATTGTGAGTTTCTATCTGGAGCCAAAGCTAATTAGTGGAGGAGATGCGAAGGCTACATTGTTGTGTTATGGCTTTATTAAACAATATGCCGTGGGATGTAAAGTATTAATGATCAATAAAAAGAAAAGCAATTTACAAAGTTACAATGTTTCCTTGGCTCAAGCAATCTCTATTTGATTTTATTATTAAGCCATTGTTTTGGTCATGTACTAGAGATGTGGATTCCCTAAACTGTAATTTGTTTGGCATTAGCTAGACTGGGTTTTGGAGTCTAAAGGATCCCATGGTCTCAAGGAATCTCAGCATGTGAAAGAGCATATCCCCCAAGTGTCCCTCTTATGGAGGGTCAGTTCCTATTTTTGACACAGATCCCCCTGTCCCTTTTTATTTCTTATATGTCCCTTTTTTACATAAACTTAAATATATATATATATATATATATCATTATATATTATTATCAACTGGTATTCACAAAGTGAGTACACCTCACACTTTCGAAAGCCTCTCAGACTGGGCTGAAGGTTCATCTTCCAACAAGACAATGACCCTAAGCACACAGCTAAAATAACAAAGCAGTGGCTTCAGAACAACTCTGTGACCATTCTTGACTGGCCCAGCCAGAGCCCTTACCTAAACCCAACTGAGCATCTCTGGAGAGACTTGAAAATGGCTGTCCACCAACGTTCAAAATCCAACCTGAGGGAACTGGAGAGGATCTGCAAGGAAGAATGGCAGAGGATCCCCAAATCCAGGTGTGAAAAACTTGTTGCTGCACTAGCTCAGAAGGGTGCTTCTACTCAATACTGAGCAAAGGGTCTGAATACTGACCATGTGATATTTCAGTTTTTCTTGTTTAATAAATTTGCAAAAATATCTACATTTCTGTGTAGAGTGTACATTAATGAGCAAAAAAAATTACTTTTTTGATCTTACAAAATGGCTGCAAAGAAGCAAAGAGTGAAAAATGTAAAGGGGTGTGAATACTATATATGTACCCACTGTATCTTTTCTAGAGGCAACACTGAAGATATGACACTCTGATACAATGTAAGGTAATCAGTGTACAGCTTGTATAACAGTGTAAATTTGGTGCACCCTCAAAATAACTCAACACACACCCATCAATGTCTAAACCTGTTTAGGTCTAAAACTCACTTTTTTGCCCATAGGTTACTATGGGTAAAAGAGTAAGTTTTAGACCTAAACAATTTCATACATGTAACCCTTAGTGTTATTACTCTCACACTCTCTCATACTGGTCACTCGAAGTTCAACATAGCACTTCATGGCAAAGAACTCTTAAGAACTGAAAAAAAGAATTGTTGCTCTACATAAAGATGGCCCAGGCTATAAGAAAATTGCAAACACCCTGAAATTGAGCTGCAGCACGGTGGCCAAGACCATACAGCGATTTAAAAAGACAGGTTCCACTCAGAACAATTCTTGCCATAGTCAACAAAAGAAATTGAGTGCACGTGCTTAGTATCAGATTCAGTAATTGTCTGTTTAAAAATAGACACATGAGTGTGGACAGCATTACTGCAGAGGTTAATAGGAGGAATGAGGGTCAGTTTTTCAGTGCTCACACCATACGCTGCACACTGCATCAAATTTGTCTGCATGGCTGTCATCCCAGAAGGAAGCCTCTTCTAAAGATGATGCACAAGAAAGCCTGCAAACAGTTTGCTGAAGACAAGCAGACTAAGGACATGGATTACTGGAATCATGTCCTGTGGTCTGATGAGACCAAAACAAACTTATTTGGTTCAGATAGTATCAAGCGCATGTGGCGGCAACCAGGTGAGTAGTACAAAGAGAAGTATGTACTGCCTACAGTCATATATTTTATATATATATATATATATATATATATATATATATATATATATATATATTACACATATATATATATATATATATATATATATATATCTATATGTATATATATAATACCATATATATTTAATTATATATATTATAATTACTATTTGTATGGCCACCATTATTTTGCAGTCAATATATATACATTATTTACAGACAATATATTTATACTACATATATATATGTTGTATATATGATGTATATTTACAACACCACCATGGCTCCTGCTGTGGCAAAGTCCATATTTAACGGGGTTGTCTCACTATAAGGATTGTTTTTTATGTTAAAGATCTTGCAAAAACAAGTCACTTTGCAATATGTGTCCATTAACAGCATCCTACCTATTCTGAGATATTCCCTCTTGGATGGGCTCCTCAGGTCGCTATAGCTACAGACCTGTTTGATCTATCCTGATAGGCTGCCAGCACTGGTTGCTATAGCTACAGATCTGGCTTCTACTGCATCCTAGTGGAAGCCAGTAATCACGCCCCTGAATTAAAAGTGAAACCAAGAAAACAGGACTGAGGTGAATCAATGTAGTGAGACAACCCCTTTAAGGAAGTTTCTGGTTCAGTTTGGCAAGATGGATATGGAAAATTCTGCCCATACAAGTGAAACCAGAAGTTTACATACACTATATATAAATACAGATATGCATGTTATTCCCACTATCTGACATGAAATCAGAGTAAACCTTACCCATTTTAGGTCAATTAGGATTACCTAAATTATTTATATTTGCCAAATGCCAGAATAATGAGAGAGAGAATTTTTAGGGCATTTTTATTACTATTTGCAACGTCAAAAGTTTACATACACTAGGATTACTATGACTTTGGGATGGCCATATGATGATGTTATGTCTAAAATAATCAGCCAAGATATCAGGAAGAGAATTGTGGACTTGCTGGATCATTCTTGGGTGCCATTTCTAGATGCCTGAAGGTGCCTTATTCATCTGTACAATAAAATTATACACAAGTACAAACAAGATGGGAATGTGCACCCATCATAGCGCTCAGTAAGGAGACGGGTTCCGTGTCTCAGAGATGAACGTGCTTTGGTCCGACATGTGCATATCAACCCAAGAACAAAAGCAAAAGACCTTGTGAAGATGCTGGCAGAAGCTGGTAAGATTGTGTTATTATCCACAGTGAGACAAGTACTGTATCTACATAGGCTGAATGGCCGCTCTGCCAAGAAGAAGTCATTACTCCAAAAGAAACATATAGAAACCAGGTTAATGTTTGCAAATGCACACAGAAACAAAGACCTACATTTTTGGAGACATGTCCTGTGGTCTGACGAAACTAAAATTCAACTGTTTGGCTATAATGACTATCATTACATTTGGAGGAAAAAGGGGGAAGCTTGGAAGCCTAAGAACACCATACCAACTGTGAAACACGGGGGTGGCAGCATTATGTTGTGGGGTTGTTTGGATGCAGGAGGGACTGGTGCAGTTCACAAAATAGATGGCCTCTTGAGGAAAGAAGATTATGTGGCAATACTAAAGCAACGTCTTAAGACATCGGCCAGGAAGTTAAAGCTTGGGCGGAAATGGGTCTTCCAATTGGACAATGACCCGAAGCAAACTGCCAAACTGGTTACAAAGTGGCTTAAGGATAACCAAGTCAATGTTTTGGAGTGGTCATCACAAAGCCCTGGTCTCAATGTCATTGAAAATTTATGGGCAAAACTAAAAAGGCAGGTGCGAGCAAGGCGACCTACAAACATGACTCAGTTACACCAGTTCT
Organism: Phyllomedusa bahiana; assembly: GCA_025379985.1. Lineage (NCBI taxonomy): Eukaryota > Metazoa > Chordata > Amphibia > Anura > Hylidae > Phyllomedusa > Phyllomedusa bahiana. Next base: position 3,086 of record JAODAL010020404.1, on the reverse strand, counting down.
GTCAGGATGAATGGGCCAAAATTCCTACCTATTGTAAGAAGCTTGTGGAAGGATATCCAAAATTTTGACCCAAGTCAAACAGTTTAAGGGCAATGCTACCAAATACTAATGAAATGTATATAAACTTTTGACTCTGCAGAAAGTAATCAAAAATTCTCTCTCTCATTATTCTGGCATTTGGCAAATATAAATAATTTTGGTAATACTAATTGACCTAAAACGATGCCGCAGTGCATCGTGTCTTTCGGGAGCTTGCGCTAATACGCGCATAGACCCGCGGCGTGGGGGGGGACTGACAGCCCGCCGGCCCCATTGACATTCGTTACTTGCGGCGCGTATTCGACGCTAATAATTGACATGTCACTTATCTCCCCCCTCAGCGTATTGTCTGAGCAGGGGGGGGAGGCGTAATCCATAGTTCTCTATGAGAACTATGGATTACCGTAATTTCGGTGCACATCTCGCCCGTATTAGAGCGCAAATACATGGTAAAATGAGCGCCGAAATTACCTCGTGTGAACATACCCTTAGACTCACAGTCAGGATGTGGATGGGACTATAGCAGTGATTGGCATATCAGCTCTGCCATCTCTGCCATTCCTAACTGATTCTGATACAGTGACATGACTAATGGAGATCTGTAAAGTGTACTATACAAGACTACAGAGCTCCAAAGAGTAAAAGATTTTCATTTAGGTAAGTAAACAAACTCTGTTGCTGGAGATAAGATTCTACAGGAAGTGATTCGCCATGGATGGACTTGACTGACTGATGGCAGCTTGTAGCAATAAGAGAGAGCAGGGAGAGGTAGGAAGAGCTGGTTGGTAACCAAAGAAACTTGTGTGCACAAAAAAAAAGTCTTCCTTATCTCCTGCACAAAGCAAAATCAACAAAGCTCTGTGTTTGGTAATACAAAAAACAGTCCCGGACTAGCTGCATTGCAGCCATTCTAAAATACCAAAAAGTATGTCAGTGACCTATTGCCGCTGACACCAGCAATAACTGCTTTTCACTCACCAAGGCCAGGGTCTTTGTGACACCTATCTCCCATCCACAAGATCCCCTTGTGCATCCTTACAGTACTGAACAATAGAATAGAGATAACATGTCAATTAAACTGTATAGTGTAAACTCTAACAAAGACTAAACCCAAAAACAATGGTGCAATTGTTTTTTTTATTTGTTCACTCTACAAAGGGAGGGTGGGAGAGGCAGACACTTTTAACTGTTTGGGTTCCTGAAATGTATGGTTCCTGGTCGTGCATGCCTGGCTCTCTTTATTAATTGTTATAGAAGATTCAAATCTAGCCAAGTACAAATAAATGGAGAGGGCCATGGATGCACTGCCCCCTCTTCATCAGTAGTGGCTGCAGCATGAAGCAGGGTGGTGTTTTAAGGGGTCCCCATAAATGGGATCCATGCTTATTAGACATGTATGGTATCTGTGGATAAATGTGTGAGATGGGTAAACCTCTTTAAGCTACAAAAAAAGCATCATGTTTAGGATTATGTCAAGACAGGAACATAGCGTCAATTACATGGCAGCCCCAACAATGTTTAGTGTGTTTATTATTAACATTAGATATTATTACAGTATGTGCCATTTTTACTTTATAAGCATAGCTTACCTTTGTTTGATAAGCAGGCAATAAAAAATGAATTTTGTTAATGTTAGCCAAAAACAGTGTCTATGAGGCCTATCTTTTTTTTTTTGCCTGAGTTTATTAATAGTATTTGCCATAAATGTCTAATTATTGCTAGTCCCATCTCAGGGACCCATAGCTATCTTTATAATGAGCCCCCAAAAGTGGTTGTGCTTGGCTATACTTGAAACGCCCAATGAAATGGAAAGATAAAACGAATAGTGCCGCACATGCGCAGCCACATCTCCATTCTGCACAGAGGCGGGACCCACAACTGTCAGATATTTTTGGTATATCTTGGAATATGACATAATTGTCTGAGATGAGAAAATGTCATTAATATTGAGGTAGGAAGAGCTCAAATTAACGCGATAGTAAGAACAAAACAATATTTTGTGAAACCTAATAACTGATCCCATGAATGTACAAAGTGAACAAATAATACCTATACCCTTCGCTTACATTTTAAAACTTTTTTTTTACTCTTTTTAGGTTTTGCCGTGTAATAAACAATCCAGAAAAACTGAGAGTATTGGGTAAAAAATCTCATATTTTATTGTTTAACACTTCTAAAATCCAATATAAAGATACAAAACAATGCGTCTTCATAAAAATCCAAAATGATGGCAAAAGCAGTTATCCCAACCTAAAAGTAGTGGTGAATCTATGATAATTTTACAATGTTAATAGAGAGATACCCAAGATTTGAAACCAACATCCCATTTCTAAACCAATAGTCACACCATCCAAGTATTATAATGCTTCCAATAGACTAAATGAGTAGGGGACATAAAGGGACAAATGTGTCAAAGATGTGGTGTCAGATCTTACCTTATCTGATATAGGAGAGGGTTAATATGTGGTGGCATTAAATTTTTTCAAGTTTGGTTGGAGTTTTGGATTGATTAGGTTTTGCCGTGGTATATTTCTAGTATTATAAAAACACCAACCACGTAAAAGCTTGCTGCCTTTTAACTGGCCCCAGAGTATAAATTAACAAAATTAGACTGTGAGCTTCAATAGGGACTGATGTGCACAGTGGTTCAGAATTTCTTGGTGCTATATAAATAATGGACAATAATAGAAAGTCTTTGATTGTTTGATCACACTGTTAAGCAGTGGAAAGTTAAAGGAAGCAGAGGAAATAGGATGAATAACTATCCCCATTTTCCCATAAACAGAGATAGCACTATACCTGGCTCCAATAACAATTACAGAATGTCTTTCCCATTGTTAAAATCAAGACCTCTGGCTTGTTTGTAACTGTATTCTGTTTTACTAATGATGATATTTTTCTCAGCATGTTTGCCTATTACCTAATACGCACAACATCAGGGTTTTTCACAGGATTCACTGGTACAAAATGAGGTCATACATTCCCAAGCCTTTAAAGTGTTTGGAGAAGTCTTATTTTGTTATGCTTGGCTTTCATCCTAGAAATAC
>JAODAL010020403.1:0-69535 GCA_025379985.1 Phyllomedusa bahiana | reverse complement strand
ATGGGAGAAGTAGCTCGCCTCTGAGGGGCGGGGATGGCAAGCCACCGCTCTCAAAAATAGCTTTTTCTGCATTTTTACAGTTTTTGAACTGTCCGCCTTAGATTTTCATTGGTCAAATTTCCCATAGGCTATAAGGGGTTTTTGTCGCCCTTTTCGATTGGCTGAATAGCCAACCCCCCGCTAGCTAAACCCAATCACCTTTTCTGCATTTTTACTGATTTAATGTCCCCGCCGTTGATTTGATTGGTCATGTTCTCCATGGGTGTTAAAGGTTCACTACGCTCCAAATTCTTTTGGGCCCTTTTTCTCCGACCAATGAGAAAAGTTTTCGTTTTGAATTACTGTATTTTGGGAAATTTTTCCAATATCCTAATTTTTGGTTATTGCCCCGTTCTAGATTTTTGGAAAAGTGATTTTTTTTTTTAAATTTTTTTTTTTGAGGTTGAGCTCTTTTCTGACAATTTTTCCCCCTTAAAGGGATTTTTTTCGAATCATACCCTGCTGCATGAGTGGAGCGCCGGATTTCTGTCCCGATTTTCCCTTATGCTTCCTCGATGTTCCGTTCTTGTTTCACTTCGCCCCGCCGGAGCTTTTTTGCCCAAAATAAACCAGGTCTGACTACGGACTGCCGAGCCTGCACTGCCCTCGCTTTGCCACAGCGATCGACATGCCTGGGAGTATAAAGCTGCCGCGTCCCGCCCGGGAAATCCTACACCGCGCCCCACCTGCCCAAGCCCCGCCACTTCATGCGGGCCAGTGAAAGTGGCGAATGCTGCGCCAAACACTGCACCCCGCGCTACGGGTTTGGGGCCGGAGGGCAGTATATCCAAAAAAAACAGGGTAAAGCCCGTTCATAAATGTCGCCCGTGTTTAAATATGGCAAACAAAAAATAAAGGATATTTTTTTAAAAACATCCTAGGCTACCACTGTGAGGGGACATACCTTAAATTTTTAAAAAAATTTAAAAAACAAAAAAAACCCCAAATTGGGGAATCAACGGGAATGTAAAAGAAGCAATAAAAAAAAAAAAGAAAGGTTTCAGCACTAAAAAAGGGAGGGAGTGAAGAGGCAAAGAAGCTATAAGGAAAAAAAAAAAGTGTGTAAAATAAAGAAAAAGGAAAGAAAGCTGGAGACCAAAGACATATCCTATAGAAATTTAAAACTAACCCCAAAATATTTTTTAACATATCAAAGTAAAAAGATTAAAAACAGAAAATGTTGGCCCTTGAAAAATATGAGGGAGAATAGTAGAGGGCGATGAAAAAAAGAAAAACCTATTAAACATTTTTTCTCCACTGTATTTACCGACGAGGATGACCCCTGTTGAACAAGGGATAGGTAAACTCCAACTTAAAAGTTTCTTGTCTAACCAGGAAAAAGCAGCTCCGTCTTAAGAAGATTAAAATAGAAAAACCCCAGGTCCATGGCATACCCCAGTGTCCTAAGGGAGTTAAGTGATGTCATAGATAGGCCCCTATTCTTAATTTTTAGGGACTGCTAATAACGGGGTATGTCCAAAGGGATTGGGAAAGCAAAATTGGTCCAAAATTTAAAAAGGTGTCAAAAAATGATCCCGGAAACATAGGGCCGGGGAAGTTTGACCTCTGTTGTAGGTAAAATGTTTGAAATTTTTTTAGAGATGCATCCTGGATATCCACTGAAAAAAATTTATAACCCGTTCCAGCAGGGTTTTTGAAGGATCGGTCCTGTAGAAAATAATCTCATCAGCTTCTAGAGAAATCTGCAAAACTGATCGGGGTAGGCATGGATGTCATATATCAATTTTTCTAAGCTTTTATACGGTCCACATAAAAAAGGTTGGTAAATAAAATGAAATACTTGGACTGGGGAAAATGTTGAAATGGGAAACAATGGTTTTTATGATAAAAACAAAGGGTAGTAATTAACGGTACATACTCAGACGGATTTCTTTACTAGGGGGACCACAAGGGTTTATTGGGGCCCCACCCCTTCAACATTTTCTTAATGACTTACACAGGGATTACACAGTTAAAATTTGATCTTTGCAATGAAAATAACCTGTAAATAATCAACACAATAGGGAAAAATGTGTTTTTACAAAGGGATCTGGATAAGTTGGGGGCCTGGGCAGGGAAATGGCTGAGAGGTTAACACAGATAAATGCAAGGTTAGCACATAGGAGGGAAAAAACCCTTACATGATACATGTAAATGAAAAAGGGTGGTTTTAAAAATGACTGGAGAAGGACTTTTGGAAACCGGTCACAGTAAACTTAATTTTGCAGCCCGTGTCAGACAGCACACCAAGGCAAAAAGGCATTGGGTGCATTAAAAGGGGCATAGAGGCACACGATGGAACATTATTCTCCCTTATACAAGTCACTGGGTTTGACCACACAGGAATATTGTGTAAGTTTTTTTGGGGCCGTGCCGGAAAGACATTGTAGAGCTTAAAAGGTACAAAGGCGGGCACAAAAAAAATAAAAGGAAAGGGGGGAACAATACCCAGAAAGATTGCAAGATTGGGGTTATTTAGTTTAGAAAAAACGGCTTCGGGGGGGCAAATAAATATGTTTAAAAACATCAAAGGTCAATAAGAGATCTCCCCAAGATTTTTTATAACCCCGGGTTTTTTAGAACAAGGGGCATCCCCTATTCTTGAGGGAAGAAAGTTTCTACATAAAAAATAGAAAGGGATTCTTTATGTAAGAGCGTGAGAGTGGATTTCTCGCCCCAAAGGGAAAATTTTCATGGGAATTCACTACGAGTTTTAAAAAGGTTTGGAAGCATTTCTGGAGCGAATAATAAACAGGTTATAGTTCAGGATTCTGGAGGGGGGTCATTGATCCAGGGTTTTTTCCCGTTTGCCAGATTGGAGTGGGGAAAGGGAAATTTTTTTCCCCAAAATTTGAGGAAAATTTGGTTTTCTCCCTCTTTGGGGGTTTTTTTGGCCTTTCCCCTCTGGATAAACCACCTTAGCCCCAACGGGGCTGAATTTGGAGGGACGTCTCGTCTTTTTTTGGGCCTTTAAAAAAACAAGAAACTATGAAATTATGCTTTTTCTAAACCCATTCCCAGCTGAATGTGCCTCCCCCTTTCAGAGGGCAGATGCTACACAGCATAAGGCAGGGCAGTACCAGCGGGGGAGCCCGGGTTTTGGAATTTTCCCGGGACCCCGATAACAATTTTTCCTTCCCCCTTCCTTTTCAAAGTTTAGTTTTTAAAAATTGATTGATTGGGGCCCTGTTTTCCGTCAAGGGCCATTCTAACTGAATGTGCCTGCCTTTGTCAGATCGCAATTTTTAACACAGCTTATAGCCCGGAAAATTACCAGCGTGGGAGACTGGCGGGGAAAAGGGGGTTTACCGTTGATTTTTTTTCCCCTTACCCCCCCCGGGCCCCAAAGGAATGTAAAATTTGTTGTTTTTTTGGGGTGCTTTCTGTAAACGGCCTTTTCAAAAGCGGAATGGGGCCACCCCCTCGTCAGATAGTATTTACTACACAGCAAAAACCCCGGAAAAGTACCAAAAGGGGAGACTGGTTGGAATCCCGGGTGCCGTTGCCCAATTTTTACAATCCTTCCTGGTCAAAAAGGAAGCTTTTTTAAAACTTTGGGACTTGAGCGCTTTCTGTCAACAGCAATTCTAACGAATTTTCCCAAACCCTCGCCCAATTTTCCGCAGTTGCTACCGTTTAAAGGGCCCCCAGTAAAAAAACAGCGGGGAAGACTGCCCTGGAATCCCGGGTCCCCTAGGGACTTTTTCTCAAACCCCTTTGGGGGTAAAACGAAGAGTTTCAATTGATTTTTTTTTGGGGTTCCTTTTCCGTCAAAAACCCCTTCTGGGGCTGAAGGGTTCCTGCCCTCGTCAATGAGATGCTAAAACAGCTTAAGGCCCACAAGAAACCAGCGTGGTTTGACTGGCGGGAAACCCCCCGGGTGCCATAAACTTTTTTGTTTTGCCCGTCCTGGCAAAGGTACGTTTAATTGATTTTTTTTTAAAGGCTTCTTCCTGTCAAGGGCCATTCAAACTGAATTTGCCACACACATCAAAATTCGCAGATCCCTACCCCAACTTAAGGCCCGGAAAATTACCCATGTGGGAGGCTGTTTGGGAACCCCGGGGAAAAATTTCCCACTTTTTTCTCTTACCCTTCCGGGTCATAGGAGCGTTTAAATGAGTTTTTTTTAAAATTGCTTTCCCCGAAAACCCAGCCTTTTATACCCGAATTTTGCCTGCCCCCCGTCAGATACAATGCTACACAGTTTAAGGGCCGGGCAAGTACCACGGGGGAAATGTCTGGTAATCCCGTTTTGCCCCTTGACTTTTTTTTTTTTTCCCCTTTCCCTGGTCATTTTTTGGGCTTTAAAAAATTTACTTTTTGATTTTTGGGGCTGCTTTCCATTGAGGGCCCAAATTTTCTAACCCTAAAATTTTCCTGCCCCGTCGATCGCAGATGCTACAAAAGTTTAAAGGGCCCCCCCTGCAAGTCCCGACCCGGGGGAGAGTGGCTGGGAATCCCGGATGCCCTTGACATTTTTATCTTACTCATCTTGGTCAAAGTTATTGTTTAATTGATGTTTTCTTGGGCTGCTTTCTGTCAGTGCCATTCTAAGAGAATGGGGCCTGCCCTTGCAGTCCAGATGCTACACAATTTAAAACCCCGGGCAAGAACCCAAAGTGTGGGTTACGGGGGCGGGGTTTCCCCGGGGTTGCTTTTTAAATTTTTTCCCTCTTCCCCTTTCCCTATTTTTAATGGGTTTAGCTTTTAAAAAGGGACGTTGACTTAGCTGCTTTCTGTCAACACAATTCTAACCCTTGAATTTTGCCAACCCTCGCAATTCGCAGTTGCTACACAGTTTAAAGGGCCCCGGTTAATTATCGCTGGAAGACGCCGGGGAAATCCCAGGTGCCTATGACATTTTCTCTTACCCCTTGTGGTCAAACGTAGAGTTCAATTGATTTTTTCTTGGGTTCCTTTCCGTCAACGGCCATTCTGAGCTGAATGTTCCTGTCCTCGTCAGATTGCAGGTGTTACACAGCTTAAGGCCCAAACAAGAAACCACGGGGATAAACGGGCTGGGAACCCCCGGGTGCCATAACATTTTTACTTTTGCCCCGCCCCCGGGTCAAAGGAAAGGGTAATTGATGTTTTCTTGGGCTTTTCCTGTCAACGGCCATTAAAAAACTAAAATTGTCCCTGCCCCCATCGGGATCGAGATGCTAAAAAACCCTTAAAGGCCCCCGGAAATTTAAACCCAGTCGGGGGGCTGGTGGGAACCCCGGGGAGAAATTCCCAATTTTTCCCTTTCCCTTTTTTCCCGGGTCAAGTAGAAATTTAAATTTCCCGTTGTTTTTAAATTTGCTTTCCGAAAACCGCCTTTAAGAGCTGAAGGGCCGCCCCGCAGATAGAAATTTCTACACAGTTTTAAGGCCTGGCAAGTACAAGGTGGGTATGTCCTGGTAACCCCGCTTGCACTTGTTTTTTTTTCTCCCCCTTCCGGTCATAAGGAAAGGGTTTTAAATGACTTTAATTTTTGGCTGCTTTCCATTGAGGGCCATTCAAATCTGAATGGGGCCTGCCCTCGTCAATCGCAGTTTCTACACAGTTTAAAGGGCCCCTTTGCAAGTACGGGGCGTGGGAGAGGGCGGGGAATCCCCGGTTTCCCTTTGACATTTTTATCTTACCATCTTGGTAAAAAGTTATTTTTTAATTGATGTTTTTTTGGGGCCGGCTTTTGTCAGTGCCTTTCTAAGAGGGGAATGTGCCTGCCCTGTCAAAACCCCAAGATGCAACAAAAACAAAAGGGCCCCGGGCAAGTACCAGTGTGGGATACGGCTGGGTATCCCGGGTGCCATTGAAAATTTTTTCTTTTCCCCCTTCCTATTTATAGGAACTTTTAATGATTTTGACTTGGGCTTTTTTCCCGAAAATGGACATTCTAAGCTAAAATTTGCCCCCCTTGGGCAGATCGCGATCCCTACACAGCAAATCCCCACCCAATTTTAACCAAACTTGGGACACTGGCTGGGAACCCGGGCTCCCCCATTGTTTAATTTTTTCCTTCTTCCCCGTACTGGTCAAAGGAAACGTTTAATTGAGGGTTTTTTTGGGGTTTTGCTTTCTGTCAACACCTATTCAAATATTAATAAAATGGCTGCCCTGTCAGATCGCAGATGCAACAAAAGTTTAAAAAGGGCAGGGCTTTTTCCCGTATGAGAGACGGGTTTGGGAAATTTTTTCCCGGGCCTTTAGGACATTTTTTCTTTTACCCTTCCTGGTCATAGGAAAGCGTTTAAAAAATGACGTTGTTTTTGGCCCAAACTTTTCATCAACACCTTTCTAAGCTTAATGTCCTCCCCTTTTCAGATGGGCAGATTGTCCCAAAAGCTTAAGCCCTTGGAAAGTGAAATCGTGGGAGCCCTGTCTGGGGAATTTTTGGTTGGCCCTTTGACTTTTTTTCTTTTTACCCGCCTGGTCAAAGATAGCTTTTTTAATTGATGTTTACTTGGGCTCTTTTGTAAAGGGCCCAAATTCTAACTGAATGTCCCTCCCTTTCGTCAGATCGCAGATGCTACACAGCTTTAATCCCTTGGTTTTTATTTCCCCAGCGTCGGATTCTGGCTGGGGGGCCCCGGGTCCCCGTTACTATTTTTGGCCCAGGCCAAAAAAAGACAAAAATGCCCTATCCATTTAAGGCCCCATTTGCAAAAGTTTTGACCCAAAGGGGGAAGGCAAAAAACCCCCATGGGAGAACCCAAAATTGTCCCCCATGTTAGGGAAAAAATTTCCCTTCCCTTTGACTCCAATTGGAAATTTGGGAAAAATTTTCCTTTGGGAATAAACCGGACCCCTCCCCGAACCCCTATTTAAATAAACTTATATATTTTAATTTTTAAAATCTATAAATGTATCCAGCCCCTTTTCTCCAGAACCCTAGTCCCCTAAAAATTTTGTTATATTTTTTAAACGTCCAAAATTCTTTCCAGCCCTTCTTAAACCCTCTTTTTTAGTAAATTTTTCCCCCGTGAAATTTCCCTTTCGGGTTTGGGGAGTTCCCCCCAGTTTCCCCGCTTTTAAAAACAGAAAAAGAATCCCTTTCTATGTTTATGTAAAAACCTTTTTTTCCTTTCAAAAACTTGGGAGGTTTGCCCCATTGTTTTTAGTTTAACAGTCCGGGGAATTAAATAAATTTTTAGCGGGGATCTCAATTTTGGCCCCTTAATATTTTAAACTTTATTTATTTTTTTTCCCCCCGAACCCTTCCTTTTTTTTTCAAAAACTAATAACCCCAATCTTGCAAATTTTTTGGGGTTTTTCAGTCCACCCATCCTTTTATTTTTTTTGTTGCCCGCCTTTTTACCTGTTCAAGTTTTCCCCAATGTTTTTTTCCGGGTTGCACTGGGGGGCCCAAAAACTGTACACAATTTTCCAAATGTTTTTTGGTCTAACGGGGAGATTTTTTATGGGTGGGAAAATTTAGTTCCCATCATGTGCATTATCCCCTTTTTAAAATTACAACCTTTGGTTTGCGGGCTGCCTCCCAATTGGCGGGCTACATTTTAAGTTTACTGTCCCCCAAAATTCCCAATTTCCTTCTCCATGTCCCCTTTTTCCCCAGTGTTTTTTTTTAAAAACATGAAATTTTGGTTTTTCCTCCCCTTTTGCATAAACCTTGCTTTTATCGGGTTTTAAAACCCCATCACTGCACTTCTCTCCCAGGCCTCCAACCTTTTCCAACCCTTTTTTAAAAAAACCCCTTTATTTTTCTATTTTTTGTGGTTTCCTTTACAGATGTTTTAGAAAAACATCTGCAAAGTCGATATTCAAACTGTGTAACCCCTGTTTAAACCATTTTGAAATTTTTAAAAAGGCTAGGGCCCTTTTTAAAGAGCCCTGTGGTCCCCCACTAAAACGGGAACCCAGTCTGGTATGTCCCTTTTAATTTAACCCCCCTTTTGTTTTCTTCATGACCAAGTTGCTTACCCACTTATAACACATTTTCCCCCATCCAAGAAATTCTCATTTATTTTCCAACCTTTTTTTTGGGAAACAGTACCCAAATCTTTGAAAAATAAAAAATATTTGACATCCAGGGGCCTCACCCCAATCCGGGTTGGGAATTTAACTTACTCATAGAAGTTGTTTCAGTTTTAAGGTGACGGGGCCCCGATTTTCAAAAACCCATGCTGGAACGGGGGGTTATCCTTTTTTTTTTCAGGAGATAGCCCCGGTTTTAGCATCTTTTTTAAAAAACCTTTAAAAAATTTTTCCCCCACAACAGGGGTTTTGCTTTCCCGGGCCCCTGGTAACCGGGGGGATCACTTTTTTGCCCCCCTTTTTAAATTTTGGGCCCCCACATTTGCTATGCGCCCCCCCAATTTTGATCCCATACCCCGTTATTTTTTTACAGAAAATTTAAAAAAAAGGGGGAATAGGGGCCTATCTATCACATTACTTAACCCCCTTTAAGGAAAACGGGGGTAAAAACCCGTTGGGGCCATGGGGTTTTTTGTCTTTTTTAAAGGGCCCCCTAAGGGGCGAGCGGGCACTTCTTCCGGGTTAGCCCAAGAAACATTTAATTTGGGAATTTACTTCCCCCCTTTGCTCACCCAACGGGGAAGCTCCCCTCCCCCGGGTAAATAAAAGTGGAGAAGAAATAGTTTAAAAAGGTTTGCTTTTTTCTCATCGCCCTTATAGTCCTCCCCAGTACTTTTTTAAACCCCTTAAAAAAACCAAACCCCGGTTTTTTTTTTTCCCCCCCTCCTTCCCTTTACCGAGCCATAACCTTTTTTTTTTTTCCACCCTCCCATAGACATAGATGGCTTTAAATTTTGCGGGCCCCAAGATTTAAAAATTTCTAGTGGTGTTTTTTCATTTGAAACTATAAAAATAAGGGGGACAAATTGTAAAAAAAAAAACCTTTTTTTCGGCATGTTTTTTCGGGTGTTTTTGTTTTTTCGGCTTTTTCCAATTTTTCGGTAAATATAATGTGTACCCTGTTTTTCTACGGGTTTGAAAACGATCCGACAATACCAAATGTTTTGGGGTTTCCGGAATTTTTTGGGTTACGGTAAAAAAATTTTCCCAAAACCCATTTTTTAAAATTTTGCGCCCCGCCTTTTTTGGGGGAGGCCAAAAAAACTTTTTTGCTCCCAAACCCCCGGGACGTCGTGAGGGGGGCATTTTTTGGGGGCTGAAGTGTATTTTTTTATCCTACATTTTGGAATGCATAAAACTTTTTTGACCCCTTTTTTATTCCATTTTTTTGTGTGCCGTAAAATTACCAAAAAAAAACAATTTTGGCTTTTGGTGTTTAGGGGTAGGGATAAATGTTATATTTTTATAGGTTTTGGGCCCTTTTTCGGAAGGGGGGCGTACCAAATAATTTTAACCCTTTTTAAATTTTTTTTAAAAGATTTTATTTGGTTTAAAAAAAAGGGAAAAAGGGGGGGGGGATTTTTAACTTTTTAAAAACTTTTTTTTTGTAAATTTAAAAAACTTTTTTTTTTTTTCACTTTTATTTCATTGAAATCCCCCTTGGTGGGTTGACCACCAAGGGGGGGCGATTTTTTAATTTCAGTCCAAAAAAAATTGGGATAGACAATTTCATTAATGAAATTGGGAAAATAAGATTTGGAACTTTTTTTCCCCCACTTTTTTGGGCCGCAAAGAGACATGGCATGACCCGGGGGCCTTACAGGGCTTTCCCCCTGCCGTGTCCCGGGGGTCGGTCGCCCCGTACTAAAGCTGTGGCAAAGCCGAAACCCTCCGATCATGCGCGGGAAACCCATTCATTTATTCAGAACCCGGCCAAACTTTTTCAGCAGTCTCTGAAAAGGGGTTTAAACCGGGGGCCAGCAGGGGACACAAAAACCCCCCGGTGGGTGTTTTCTGCCGGGTGTTAGCGCGGGTTTAGCCCCTAAACTTGGGGGCAGTGCGGGGGGGGTCGGGAGCGTTTCCCCGCAAACCCCTTTTGCGGCCCGGGCGTAAAACCCTATGTCCCGGGGCGTTAAGGGGGGTTTTGGGCCAAAAAGGTTTTTTCTTTTTATTAATTTTTTTAATTTTTTTTAATTTTTTATTTTTTGGAAAAATATTTTGGGGGTTATTGGGGGTTTTTTTGGGGGGGTTCTATGGGAAAAACGTTTTTTCTTGCCCTCAGCTTTTTGGGTGGGGTTTTTAATTTTTTATTTTTTTAATTCATTTTTTTTTTTTTTTTATAGCTTTTTTTTTGTCTTCAAGCCCCCCTTTTTTTAGGTTTCTGAAAAGCTATCTTTTTGTTTTTTTCCTCCCTTTTCAAACTCGTTGATCCACATTAAGGGGTTTTTCCCGTTTCTTTAAATTTTTTTTAAATTTCCCTAAGGTATGTTACCTTTTACTGTAAGGGGGCCCCAGGTAGAGCGTGTAACAGTCCCAGGGCATGGATCCTTTTGGGGGCCCCCACAAGCGATTTCCCCGAATTTTTGACTTGCTTGCGGTTGGGAGCCCAAAGGTTTTAAACGCAGTACTGAATCGGAGGCAAAATTTGTATTTTTGGGACGGGGAAAAAGGTCAAGGCAGGCAGCAAAGTTTTCGGGGTCGGGAATGTAAGCCAAGGGACTGGTACACGGGAAAAGGCAAGGGAAAACGTAGAAAAGGGCCCCCGCATAGGTATGAGCACTAGGAAATCGGTGAGGGCCAGGAAGAGGGGAGCTTAATGTGGGGTCAGCGTCGGGTGTTTACAATTCCCGGGCGCATGGCCCTTAAATTAACAGCCGGCGCCCGCGCCCTGGGGAGGGGGCGGGCGCACGGCTGGGACAAAGAAATGCGGCAGGGGGAAGGGGCCTGGGCAGTGTGCCCCCGTGGATCGCGGTACCACCCCGCGAGCGCAGACGGCTGGGGTTTCGAGTCTAACGTCCCCCCCCCCCCTTGGTTTCCCCTTCTTTTGCCCTGAAGAAATCTCCGAAGAACCCTCGGTCCTGTTTTGTCCTCCGGCCCCCACGATTTTCCCTCGGCCCGAAGCCCCTGCAACAAAAGGGAAATGACGTTTCCCCCGAAGTCTTATGGCCGTATTTTTTTAAAAAGGCAAAACATCCGAGGGTGGGCCCACCGGGGGGGGGGGGTGACAACTATGTTGGCGATTTATTTCGACAAAGTTGAAATCGGACGGTTTTTATGTTGTCGGATTTTTTTTTATCACGTGATAATTTAGGTTAAAATTCTTCCATAAACTATTTATATCGCCCATTTTCGGCTTCCTGCATTTGGGGGGCCAGCAAATGCAGAGAATAGGCAGGGTAGCTGTGTTGCGATCATGACTGGGATGTGTATGGTTGCGATTTGGTGGAAAAATCACATGACCTAGTTTTACATGCAGCCCTTCCCGTTTTGCCCCAGTGTGTGCAGGCTCTTTGGGTAGGCCGTGCGCCCCTGCCCCTGTCCAAAAAAGCTCACAAAAACTCAGCGAAAATTTTTTATTTTTCACAGAGAAAATTACTTTTAGTGTAACATTAAATTTAGGTGTTAGGATTGGGAGATTTTAGGTAGTTAGGCTGAAAAATTTTTTAAAAGGGGACTAGCCCGTAAAGTCCGGCAGCTTTTTTTCGTCACCCCAGGGGTTTTTTTTAGGTGCAAAAAAAAACATTTATTTCCGTTAAAATTTCGATAGGTGTTTTTTTCCCCCTTTTGGGGGCCCCCTTTGTTGATAGAGGCACCTTGCACTTAAATTTCAATCAGCAATTTGTCGTCCCCCCAGTGTATTTTTGGTGCAAAAAATACCGTTTTTTTCCGTTACATTTTTAGAAGGTGTTTTTTTTATTTTTGGGGAGGCCCGTTTGTTGAAGAGGCCCTTGCACTTAAATTTAATACAGCAAATTTTTTCGTCCCCAGGTTATTTTTAGGTGCAAAAATACCTTTATTATCCGTATACATTTTAGATACGGTTTTTTCACTTTTGCCCGTCCAGTTTGTGGGGAAAAGAGGCACCCTTGCACTTAAATTTTAAAAACGCAATTTTTTTGTCACCCTGTCAGGGCTGCTGGTCAGGGTTTCAGCAGGGGGCAGCAGCTGATGCACATCCCCCCCTGATACCTTGTGTGACAGCTCTTGAGTACAGAAGCCCCCCATTGACGGGGGCGGTGCACCTTCCAAGGGGGGGCCTGGAGGCCCCTCCAAACACTGTAGGGGGGGTATCCCGGAAACCCCTTTAAACTCCCTGAAGGTGTGTGTGCGCCTGTGTTTTGGCTACCTCGGGGACTGTTCTGTTTAAATTTTGTTCTGCTTACCTGTGTACCTGACCTCGGCTTGTTCTCCTGACCCCGGCTTTTCTCCTGATTTTGTGCTTTGCTTCCGTTTGGCTTTTGACCTCGCTTGTTTACGTTTATTCCTTGGTTCTGATTTGTGGCTTTGGCGTTACCAAATTTGATATTGACCCGGACTGTCTGACTATTCTACTTCCTCACGCCCCCCAGCACTTTAGCAGAGCAGGAACTGTCGCCCAGTTGCCGTCTGCCGCCTAGGGCAGCACGTCAAGTAGGCAGGGACAGTGGGCTGGGTTCCAGTCAGGGCTCACTGTATCTCCCTTGACGTGACACACCGCAGGTGTATTATTAGGTGCACAAAAAACAGTTTATTATCCGTATACATTTCAGATAGGTGTTTTTTCACTTTTGGGCAGGCCAGCTTTGTTGATAGAGGCACCTTGCATTTAAAATTTGAATACAGCAATTTTGCTTTGTTTTGAAAGATTTGGAATAGCGTGATTTGGGCCGTCTTTTATAAAGAGACGTTCCAAAACTCTTCCATACCCCTAAAATTTTTATCTTTCTGAACATGGAGCGAAATGCAGGTGGTAAGCGACAAAGAGGGGTGTAGGGACATGGAGGTAGAGGTACAGAGAAGTGCTCCTTCCCAATGCTGGCGACAACACCAAGCCAGTGGATTGTCGGTTGCAGGACGTCCGGGCCTGTCATCGCTGGGTTCAGGGCCCTGTGAATCTCAGTAACGAACAGCGTCCCCCAATCTGTTCTTAAATTGGTAAATGCAACCTGCATCCTGCAGGCTTACCTCCTCGTCCTCCCAGTCACGGCCACAAATGTCATCATCAGCATCATCAGCATCCGTCCAACATGAAGTGAAGGCAGCCCAAATGTCAACTCATGTACCCATCACTGTGGATAATCCATTTTCTGAAGACCTCTTGATTGAAAAAAATGGGTTGGGGGTCAGAAGGCATGTTAAAAGATCAAGAGGCCAAAGAGGATGATTTTCTCTGCTCTGACGCCCAGTTACTGATGCCATCAGGGAGGAGAAGGAAGCCGGTCAATGGGCCCAAAAATCCCAGGCGGTCGGCAACGCCTTGCAGTCCCTCTTGCTTGTTAAGCCCGCTGCTCCTGGATGCAGAATGTCAGGACGCCCAAAATTTCACCTGTGTTGATGATAAATGATGCGACATTGCGGATCCAACGTGGCCCTTTTCAGCAGAATTTCTTGCAAGGGCTTCATCACTGGACGAGGAGGTAAGACGATGGGGTAGTGTCATATGGGTTCCTGCCTCAAAAAGGGAGAGGGCCGTCGCAGATTTCCGCTGATATGATTCCGCCAGCCACGGTCAGCGGTAAACCCCGCTTATCGCCGTCAAAAAAGGTCCGGGGAACCCTCTCAAGCCTGGACCCTCTTTGAGCAAGCCTCTGATTCACCCAGCGATGACATTTTCCGCCTTTGCCGTAAACGCAAAATAAGGCAAGAATCTTAGGTGTTTAACCACACCAACATGTCTAGTCACATGCAGCGAATGCATGAGTTGAAATGGAGGCAACACTTGGCCAAAAAAAGGCCCAGACTACGCTGGGCTTCCAACCACTGTCACACCCTCATGTCTCCCCCCCTTCTCCTCCTCCGCCACCACCAAGCGTTCCTCAGCTGCCCATGTCTCCCCAAGTCATGATCAGGATCACCTCCGCTTCAGCCTCCACCGTCGCCCGAGTACCACCAGCACCACCAGAGACCCATCCTACCGCTTCTCCTTCCGCCAGTTTGACGACCTGCACGCCGTACAGTGGCCAGTTTAGCAGCCAGCCTTCTGTCTTCCAGGTTTGGGAGCAGAAAAACACTTTAACCCAAACCATCCCAAAGCCAAAGCCTGAATGCCGGCATTGCCAGGCTTTTGGCCTTGAAATGTTGCCTTTCCATCAGGCGGAAAAGAGGGGTTCCGCCAACGTCATGGCCCATGCCTGCCCCCAATACCAGATGCCGAGCAGGCATTTCTTTGCCAGAAAAGCCGCCCCTGCCCTGGCCAGCCATGTTCATTTAAAAAATTTCAAGCGCGTTGTCTGCATCTGTGGCCGGAAAAGTCCATCTGACCACCGACACATGGACTAGTAAGCACGGCCAAGGCCGTTATATCTCTGTGACAGTTCACGGGGGTGAGCTGGGGGGATGTCTCTGGGGGTGCGGTGGCTCTCAGGCTCGGCGCATTGCTCTTCAAACCGCAGGGATGGTGCAGGACTCTTTCCACAAGGTCCTCTTGGTGGCATCACGTCCCCAGGGGAAACCAGGCCGTGTTGAAATTAATCTGTCTTGTAGACACAGGTCAAGAGCTGTGGACGGCTCTCCGCAACGAGACCGAGTGCTGGCTGGGTGACAAGAACCTTGTGCCAGGCAAGGTGGTGAGCGATAACGGGCGAAATCTGCTGGCCCGCCCTTAAGATCGGTAGGCTGGAGCACTTTCCTTGCCTGGCACATGTCATGAACCTTGTCGTCCAGAAAATTTCTTAAAGAGCTACCCGGGTCTGGACTGCCTGCTGAGGAAGGCTCGAGGTCTGAGTTCGCACTTCCGCCGTTTGCCCCCTTGCTTTGTCCCGCCTGGCTGCTTTGTAAAGCGTCAGCTGGGCCCTCCCCGTCAACCGTCTCATTGTTGACGTGGCAACACGCTGGAATTCCCACCCCCACAGGGCCCACGATTGTGGCAGCAGCGCAATGCCATTACACAGTACGAAGTAACACGGGGCCTGACAACAGCGGGTGCGGACCTCGGGGTGTGGAGCCACCGAGAGTGGAGGCAGTGAAAGAGCTCTGCACCACCTTGCCAGTTTTAAAGAAGCCACCAAAATGGTCCAGTGCGGACAATGCCCTTGTCAGCATAAGCATTGTGGTGATCTTAGTTCTGGAACGATCGTTGGACACTCTGAAACAACAGGTCCGCCAGCGACGGAGGAGAGACGGACACAGATGCGGACACGAGCCTTTCTCTCCACGAATCCACAAGGCCCGACAGTTTCTCAATTTTATCGGTCTTCATTAGGCAGTGGTTCGGGGTCCAGGGCTAGTGCAAGGCGGCGCATCAGCTCTCAGGATGCATCATCTCATGCAAGTCAGGGCTTGCTTGTGTTGAAGCTGTGCCGGAGGCAGCGGAGGAGGAGGAGGAGGTATTCATAGACACCGACGTTACCGACGTCCCTGCCTTGGAAAGAGGTTGGCGCGAATTTGAGCCGGGGAGGAAGATGAGGAAGATCAGTTTGTTTAGTGCCCCTTGACCCAGAGGCTTGGGAAATCAAGGCTCCATCTCTCACATTAGTGCTTGGATGCTCCATTTCCTCCAACATGATTCTCACATTAAGGCCATCAAAATGAACAACAGTTACTGGGTGTCCACCCTCCTGGATCCCCGGTACAAAAAAAAACTCAGCACTTTCCTTCCACCCACCCAAATAGAGAGTAAAATGCGGGAAAAAGGAGTCCTTGCTGTTTGATCAACTGGTGTCATCTGTTGCGTCCTGCTTCACGTTCTTCAAATGTCACGGTGGAACAACATCAGCGACGTGACAGCAGTAGAGTGCAAAAGCAGCCGTAGGGGGCGGCAGCAGCAGCAGGGAAGGTGGCAGAAGCCCAATGGGTGACCTCTGGCAATCTTTATTTACCACCTCACCCAAAAACATGCAATGCAGGCACACATAAACACAACAGAGACCAGCTTAAAATCATGGTGCACGACTATCTGCGCTCAACACCGATGTTTTTTGTATGTGTACCGGACCCAATAGACTTCTGGATATCCAAATGGACGAATTTGGCCCGGGCTCGCTTGCACGCCAAAAGAGGTGTTGTCCTGCCCAGCAGCCAGCGTCATATCTGAGCAGACCTTCAGCACAGCTGGGGGGAGTCATTTTCAACAAACGCATCCGGGTTTCCACAGATAATGTGGATCGTTTGACTTTCATCAAGATGAATCAGGCATGGATCTCTGATGATGTTGTGGGCCCCCAAATTTCCGAGATCACCGATTAGTTGCCGGTCTACTTTCACATTCCTCTTCAAACAGAAATGGTCCTCTTGAAAACTTTTTTTAAAAATGATCATTTTTACTGCAATTTTTGCAGGTTTTGCTGTGAGGGAAAATGTAAAAGACAGCAAGGTTTTATGACAAAAACCGTATTCCATTTACTCACTTTATCTTTAGAAGTTTTCGCATTGTCAATGGTTTTGAGGTCATATTGCGTGAGAATACAGCTATAATTATGGTCCTTTGGAAGAGAAAATGTGGCTTCTAAGTGGGTTTTCTCCATCACAATTTTTAATAGTGGCTGAGAAGTCATATTATAATTTTTTGGGTTCATCTTGCTGTGAGATACAGCTATAATCATGGTCCTTTGGAACAGAAAAAGTGGCTTTAAATGGCATTTCTCCATCACAATTTTTTAATAGTGGCTGGGGAAGTCATTTTTAATATTTTTTTGGGGTCATGTAGATGTAAGATACAGCAATAATCATGGTCCTTTAGAACAGAAAAGTGGCAACTAATTGGCATTTCTCCCTCACAATTTTTAACAGTGGCTGAGAAGTCATTTTTATAATTTTTTGGGTCAAGCTGCTTTGAAATGCAGCAAAACTTACAGGTCCTATTCTAAAAAAATTTGTTTTCTAACAGACATTTGTTCTTCACAATTGTCAAAAGTGGCTCAAGGGTCATGTTTTGAATTTTTGGGCATTTTGCCGTGACATGCAGCTAAACTACAGGTCCTAATATAAAAAAATGTTTCTAACAACAGACATTTGTTCTACACAAAAGTCAAGAGTGGCTCAATGGTGATGGTGCTGTCAGAAACAGGAATAGGAAGGACACTGTTAATGGACACATATTGGCCAAAATGACTTGTTTTTGCAGATCTTTAACATAGCAGCAATCCCTGTATTAAGACAACCCATTTAATACAATAAAAAAGAGAAACAA
The DNA here is from genome assembly GCA_025379985.1 of Phyllomedusa bahiana. Lineage (NCBI taxonomy): Eukaryota > Metazoa > Chordata > Amphibia > Anura > Hylidae > Phyllomedusa > Phyllomedusa bahiana. The sequence continues at coordinate 52,347 of JAODAL010020403.1, read as the reverse complement.
AGACATGGTGGGATTCCATCCTAAATTTTTAAAAAAGTGTTTTCTAGAATTAAACAAATAAAAAACTTGCATGAACAAAAAAGCTGGTAAAAAAATTCCTCTGAATTGTACAAGGGAGGTACAGGAAGACTTGACCAGATGTAGGATATTCACAGGACATGGAGTAAAGGAGCACGGACAGAGAAAAAGAACAGAGACAATTTCCTCCAGCACGTTTATAAATTGAGAAAAGAATGCCAAGAAAAAGGGCAAACCCGGGTGTAAACAGGAGCGTTAACCACCAGTATTTCCAAGTGAAGCTCAAATGTTCCGCACTCATACGGAGGGGCAAGCGCTACCCAGGTCTTGACTGTGTACTGAGGAAGGCTGGAGGTCTTGCCTCACACTTCGCTTCCCCCACTCTGCTTCACATGACTGTTTTTCGTTGCTGTGTCATAAGGGCAAAATTTTTACTGTGTTAATAGATGACGGACGCCAGCCTGGGTTCTCACCGCACCCACTGTAACTCCGGCCCTGGCAGCTGAACCTGCGTGTTAATAGAAAGACAGACGCTAGCCTGGGCTCTCACTGCACCCACGTAAGTCTGGCCTGGCAGCGGACCTCCATTTTAAAAAGATGGCTGATGGCAGCACTGGCTCCCCGTTAGGGGCAATCAGGAGAGCTTCAAATTTCTCTAAAATATCAGATTTTGAAAAAGGTGATTTCTGTGAGGTTAAGTAGTGTCAAAAAGGGCTCCAGGGCAGGACACAAATTGCACAATTTTGAGGCTTAAAATTTCCGGGGTGGAGTCACTATGGGGGTTTCATTATTTGATCTCCAGGGGTGTCTGTCCCTAAAACACTGAAGAAGGGTTTGGGGGGAAAATGAAACCATTGAATTGATTGGCTGAATCACTCTCAGAAGCCAGGAGGGGAAATGCTTCTCAACTAAGAAGTGTTTTGGGATGATTAGGACATTTTTTATTACTTACGGGGGTGTGGACGAATTAACATCTACACATGTAAAAAATACCTTTAAAAACTGCAAAGGGGGGGGTGTATGTTGTATGCTATCACACTTGAAAAAAATGCAAAATGATAATAATGAAAACTATAAAAAAAACTTCCCTAAATAAATTCTGTAAAAAAAATGTCAGTTACCAAAAATATACTAAATGGAGTCACTGTAAAAAAATACATAGTGCCACTTTGTGATCTGTGGGTCAAACAGGTTTGGGGCTCATGCTGTGGCTCAGGACAGGGATAGTCTATGTCCAGTGAAACTAAAATGGTGGTTGAAAGACTCCTCTTTGCGGCACTTTTTAAATCTGTGGGTCATGCAGGTTTGGGGCTCATGCTGTGGCCCAGGACAGGTATAGTCAATTTCCAGTTCAACTAAAATGGTGGTTGAAAGACTCCTATTTCCGGCACTTTTTAATCTGTGGGTCAGACAGGTTTGATGGTCATACTGTGGTCCAGGACAGGCATAGTCAATGTCCAGTTCAACTAAAATGGTGGTTGAAAGACTCCTATTTCCGGCACTTTTTAATCTGTGGGTCAGACAGGTTTGATGGTCATACTGTGGTCCAGGACAGGCATAGTCAAAGTCCAGTTCAACTAAAATGGTGGTTGAAAGACTCCTATTTCTGGCACTTTTTTAAATCTGGGGTCAACAGGTTTGATGGGCATACTGTGGTCCAGGACAGGCAAAAGTCAATGTCCAGTTCAACTAAAATGGTGGTTGAAAGACTCCTATTTCCGGCACTTTTTAATCTGTGGGTCAGACAGGTTTGGGGCTCGTGCTGTGGCACAGAACAGGTATAGTCAATGTCCAGTTCATCTAAAATGGTGGTTGAAAGACTCCTTTTTCCGGCACTTTTTAAATGTGGGGGTCATGCAGGTTTGGGGCTCATGCTGTGGCCCAGGACAGGGATAGTCAATGTCCAGTTCAACTAAAATGGTGTTTGAAAGACTCCTTTTTCCGGCACTTTTTAATCTGTGGGTCAGACAGGTTTAATGGTCATACTGCTGTCCAGGACAGGTATAGTCAATGTCCAGTTCAACTAAAATGGTGGTTGAAAGACTCCTTTTTCTTGCACTTTTTAATCTGTGAGTCAGACAGGTTTAAGGGTCATGCTGCGTTCCAGGACAGGGATAGTCAATGTCCAGTTCAAGTAAAATGATGGTTCAAATAATACTGCCTTCTGGCACTTTTTAATTTTGTGGGTGATGCAGGTTTAAGGGTCATGCTGTGGGTACAAGACAGGGTTAGTTAATGGTCTGTGACTTTTGTTCTGGGACTTTTATATCCTTAGTGTGTTGCTTAAGATGGAGAACGTATCCATTTGACTTTTTTGGTGTTAATTCCCCGCTTCTCCAGCCTGTTTGGGTGAAGAATGAAGGTTTTTGTTGCTCTCCCATAAAACTTTAATGGTGATCGGCGATAATCTATTATCGACTATCGGAAATCTTATTGATAATTGCCGATATCGACTATCGACAAGATGACGATAGTCAACGTAATCGCTCATCACTAGTGACAACCTCCGGGAATACCTGTTCAAGACAACCGGCTTAAGCAGAGAAACATGAAAGGAGTTAGGAATTCGCATTGATGGGGGAAGCTGGAGCTTGTAAGCCACTGGGTTAATCTTCTTCAGAACCAGGAAGGGACCGAGGTAGCGGGGACCTAGTTTGCAGGATGGAATTTTCAGGCGGATACATTTGGAGGATAGCCAGACCTTATCCCCGGGAGAGAACGAGGGGGAGGCCTCCTGTACTTATCCGCACGTAGCTTCATCCAGGTGGAGGCCTGATGCAGAGAACGCTGAGTGCTGTTCCAAACGGTCTCCAGGTCACGAACCAGGGCATCCATGGCAGGGACGTCAGAGGCTGAAGACAGTGGGAGGGGTGGATGGGGATGTAGTCCATAGACCACAAAAAACGGGGAGGCGCCCGCAGACTCCGAATCCAGAGAATTATAAGCGAATTCCGCCCAGTGCAAAAGGTCTGACCAGTCGTCTTGCTGGGCCGACACAAAATGCCGTAGGTAGTTTTCCACGATCTGGTTGACTCCTTCCACCTGCCCATTCGACTGCGGATGGTAAGCAGAGGAGAAATCCAGATCTAACTTAAACTGAGAACAGAGGGACCGCCAGAATCTGGAGACAAACTGTACCCCGCGATCCGACACATGTGTTGAGGAAGGCCATGCAACCGGAATACAGTGTCACTAGATGAGGCGCGGAGTGCAAACCGGGCAGTGGTACAAAGTGCGCCATCTTCGAAAAACGATCCAAGATGACCCAGATGACAGTATTACCGGTAGACAGTGGAAGATCCGTAATGAAATCCATGGCAATATGGGACCACGGACGGTTTGGAATGGGCAGCGGCTGAAGTAAGCCCGCAGGCTTGAGGTGGGGTGTCTTGTTGAGGGCACACAAAGAGCACGCATCCACAGTCCTTGACATCCTTGACAAGGTCAGGCCATCAATAGTAGCGGCTAATAAGCTGAACCGTCTTACGTATACCCGGGTGACCTGCAATCCGAGAGCCATGACCCCACTCAGGATTCTCCCCCAACAGCGCAGGGCGAACGTAGATCTTGCCAGGAGGGATCTGCTGGAGATGCACCGGGGCCGCAGAAATCAGACGGTTAGGTGGAATGATGTGAGTGGAAGGGGAATCCTCACCCACGACGTCCGAAGCCCGCGACAGGGCATCAGCCTTGACGTTCTTCTCAGCAGGGCGGAAATGGATCGTGAAGTCAAAGCGGGAGAAGAAGAGAGCCCAACGAGCCTGCCGGGGAGTACGGCGCTGGGCCGTCTGGAGATGCACAAGATTCTTGTGGTCTGAGTAAACAGTAACCGGATGTCGAGCCCCTTCAAGCAGATGATGCCATTCTTCAAGGGCCAGCTTAATGGCCAACAACTCACGGTCACCAATCGTGTAGTTCTTTCTGCAGGAGAGAACGTTTTAGAGAAAAACCCACACGTGACAGACTTGCCCTTGGACTCCCACTGAGAGAGCACCACCCTTGCTCCTACGGACGACGCGTCCACCTCCAGGAAAAACGGTCTCTCAATGTCCGGATGAGACAGGACGTGGGGCCGAGGCAAAGACCACCTTGAGACGGGAGAAAGCATCTTCGGCCGCTTGTGGCCACAACCTACGATTGCCGGACTTCTTAGTAAGGGCTACACTGGGAGCCACCAATGTCGAGAAGTGCGGGATAAACTGGCGGTAATAATTTGCAAAGCCCAGGAACCGCTTAATGGCCCGAAGGCCAGTTGGACGAGGCCACTGCAGGACGGCAGACTGTTTGGCCGGGTCCATTTGAAGTCCCTTGGCGGAGACAATATATCCTAGGAAGGGCAGACTGGACTGGTGAAACTGGCACTTCTCCAATTTGGCGAAGAGTCGATTCTCCCGAAGACGACTGAGGACCTGGCGCACATGGAGACGGTGGGACTTGACATCAGGCGAGAAGACCAGAATGTCGTCCAAATACACGACCACGCACACATACAGGAGGACCCTGAAGATCTCGTTAACAAACCCCTGAAACACTGCAGGGGCGTTGCAGAGGCCGAAGGGCATAACTAGATATTCGAAATGCCCGTCCCACGTGTTGAATGCCGTCTTCCATTCGTCACGCTCTTGGATACGGATAAGGTTATAGGCCCCTCGCAAGTCCAGTTTGGTGAAGATCCTGGCCCCGCGAAGCTGGTCGAAGAGCTCCATGATCAGCGGCAGTGGGTAGCGGTACTTCACCGTTATCTTATTAAGGCCGCGGTAGTCGATGCAGGGTCGAAGTGAGCCATCTTTTTTTTCCCACTAAGAAGCAGCCTACTCCGGCCGGTGAAGAGGACTTGCGGATGAAGCCATTCTTTAGGTTCTCCTGAATGTAGTTAGACATGGTTTTGGTCTCTGGGACCGACAGCAGGTAGACTCTGCCCCGAGGTGGGCTTGTGCCAGGCAACAGGTTGATTGGGCAGTCGTAGGGGCAGTGAGGTGAAAAGGACCTGTTTTTCGGAGAACCCGTCGGCGAAGTCTTGGTACTCCGCAGGCAGCCCTGGCAACGGCTTCACGGGCGTAGACGGAGAAGTGGGAAGCATCGGGCGAGGTGCTGCAAGACAACATTGCCGACAGTCCTGTCCCCATCGTGTAACTTCACCCGTGTTCCAGTCTAAGACAGGGGCGTAGCATTGCAGTCAGGGTAATCCCAACAGAATAGCAGACGAGGAGCAGGGAAGTACGTAGAACACGATTCTCTCGCCGTGGAGCACCCCAAGCGCATAGTAACAGGCTCCGTGCGGTACTGGATAGTGTCGCGCAGGACCTCCCCACTCATGGAAGAAATCGCCAGAGGCTTAATGAGGCGGATCGTGGGCAGGCGAAGCTTCGACACCAGGGCGTCATCCATAAAATTCCCCGCCGAACCGGAATCCAAGAAGGCAGACGCTTGAATCTTAACTCCAGAACTAGAAGTGATCTGTACCGGCATGGTCAGACGTGGAGAGGGACTGTACACACCCAGGGACGCCTCTCCCACGTGCCCTAGGTGCGCGCGTTTCCCTGGCGCGGACGAAGCGGACAGTCCCTCAGGAAGTGCTCTGGACTAGCGCAGTACAGGCACAGATTCTCGGTGCGGCGTCGGAAAGGCTCCTGTACAGAGAGTGGGGCACGGTCGACTTGCATGGGCTCCTCGCCGGAATGCTGTGGGGGTGGTAGAGGAGACTTCTGGAACACCGGAGCCAAGCGCAGAAAGCAACGAGGCCGAGCAGAGTCACGTTCCTGGGGGAGCTCTACTTGTCTCTCGGTGAAGCGCACGTCAATCCACGTGGCCAGGTGGATCAACTCAGACAGGGAAGCCAGAAGATTCATTGCGGCCAAAGCATCCTTGACCTGGCTAGAAAGGCCTTTCTTGAAAGTAGCGCAGAGGGCGGCCTCATTCCAGGTAAGCTCCGAGGCCAAGGTGTGGAATTGAATGGCGTAGTCACCAACTGAGGATTCTCCCTGTCGTAAGTTCAGGAGTGCGGTCTCCGCAGACGAGGCCCGTGACGGTTCCTCAAAGACGCAACGGAACTCCTTAAAAAAGGCCTGCATGTCGCACACCAGTGGATCAACCCTATCCCAGAGGAGGGTTGCCCATGCCAGAGCCTTCCCGGAGAGCAGGCCGAGGACGAACGCTACCTTTGCGCGTTTGGACGGAACGGTCAGGGCAGGCAGCAAATTTGACAGAGCCGGCACGCGCGCGCCCTAAGGAGCGGGGGCATGCGCACCGGCCAGGATCAGAGACTGGAACGCGGTCAGGTGAGGAAGGGCGCCCGTGGATCGCGGCACCACCGCCCGGGTGCAGACTGCGCTGCAGGGGTAGGAGTGCGCCCGCAGCCCGGACCACGGGCTGCGACGCTACTCGTAACACTCACAGTGGTAGCCTAGGATGTTTTTAAAGATATCCCATTTATTTTTTGTTCTGCTATTTTTAAATACCTTGTCCAAGTCAATATGGTTTAGGGCCTCTCTAAGCAGGATAAAATTAGCCTTTGTCAAATTCAGTGTTTTTTTGGCTCCCTGACAAAAAGCTCTATTGAAGGATAAAAGGAAATTTATTATATTATGGTCACTATTTCCTAGGTGCCCCTCAACCTGAACCTTTGTTACTCTGTCAGGTCTATTAGTCAATATTAAGTCTAGAAAGGCCTTTCCTCTAGTCGGTTCCTGCACCATCTGGGAAAGGTAATTATCTTATGCCCCTTATAGACAAAAACATGTTTCCTTAGTGAGAGCTACAGGTTTCAGATTCCCAATTTATGTCTGGGTAGTTAAAGTCGCCCATAATAACAACCTCATTCTGATTAGATGATTAGATGCTTCATCTACAATATTTGCCTGAGGAGCATATCTTCTATGGGTTCTGTTATATTTGGGGGCCTATAGCAGACTCCTATTAGAATTATATTACTGTTATTACCCCCATGTATATTTACCCATAATGATTCCACCTGTTCATTACCTGTACCTATATCTTCCCGCAGTGTTGGCTTCAGACAGGATTTTACATAGAGACAGACACCTCCCCCCTTCCAGTGTTTACGGTCACTTCTAAATAGACTGTAACCCTGCAAGTTAACCGCCCAGTCGTAGCTCTCGTCCAGCCATGTCTCAGTTATCCCCACTATGTCATATTTTTCTTCAGCTATTAATACTTCTAGTTCATTAATTTTGTTGCTCAGACTCCTAGCATGGGTCAGCATGCAATTTAGAGATTTTTCAGTTTTTATTCCTTTCTCCCTATTCTTTTTAACTATTGCTACACCCCCTCCCTCCACTCCACCCCCTGATTTATTACTAATTCCCAGCTCTCTATCTTCACTATCTTGCACGCTATATGTGTAGTTTCCCTCCCCCCAGTCCCTAGTTTAAATATTCCTCCAGCTTCCTAGCCATTTTGTCCCCCAACACAGCTGCAGCCCGTCCCTAGCATAAAATCTGTAGCCAAGACAGAAGTCATCCCAGTTCTCCAAAAACCCAAATCCCTCTTCCTACACCAATTTTTAAGCCATTTATTCACCTCTCTAATATCCCGCTGCCTCTCTGGTGTGGCCCGTGGAACAGGTAATATTTCTGAAAATATTACCCTGGAGGTCCTTGCCTTGAGCGTTTTGCCTAAGTCCCTGAAATCATTTTTAAGGACACTCCACCTACCTCTAACTTTGTCATTGGTGCCAATGTGGACCATGACAGCTGGATTCTCACCAGCCCCACCCAGCAATTTGTCAGCCCGATCCGCGATATGTCGAACCCGGGCCCCAGGTAAACAACACACTGTTCGACGATCCCGGTCTTTGTGGCAGATTGCCCTGTCTGTGCCCCTTATAATGGAGTCCCCAACTACTAGCACCTGTCTAGCCTGACCTGCACTCCTATTCCCCATCTTACTGGAGCAGACAGGGGTAGTGTCTTGCTGCAGCAATGCTATTTCTGAGCCGACATCCCCCTCATCTGCCAATCTTGCAAATTTGTTGGGGTGTGCCAGTTCAGGACTAGCCTCCCTGACACGCTTACCTCTACCCTTCTTTCTAACTGTTATCCAGCTAGCTGCCTCATGTTCCTGCATCTCCATGCTGCCAGCCTCCCCAGCATCTACACATGCGAGTGATTGCTCAGTGGGCAACAAACTTGCTTCCAAGTTGGCAATGGATCTCAGTGTTGCCCCTTGCTCATTAAGATCCAGGATACAGACATTTTTCTCTTATCCTTCCTGGTCATAGGTAGTGTTTAAATGACTTTGACTTGGGCTGCTTTCTGTCAACGGCCATTCTAAGCTGAATGTGCCTGCCCTAGTCACATTGCAGATGCTACACAGCTTAAGGCTCGGTAAGTACCAGCGTGGATGACTGGCTGGGAATCCCGGGTGCTGTAGACATTTTTCTTTTGCCCGTCCTGGTCAAAGGTAGCGTTTAATTGATGTTTTCTTGGGCTGCTTCCTGTTAATGCCATTCTAAGCTGAATGTGCTTGCCCTTGTTAGATCGCAGATGCTACACAGCTTAAGGAACGGCAAGTACCAGCATGGGAGACTGGCTGGCAATCCCTAGTGGTGTTTACATTTTTCTCTTACCTGTCCTGGTCAAAGGTAGCGTTTAATTGATGTTTTCTTGGGCTGCTTTCTATCTACAGCCATTCTCAGCTGAATGTGCCTGCCCTTTTCAGATTGCAGATGCTACACAGCATAAGGCAGGGCAAGTACGAGCGTCGGAGACTGGCTGGGAATCCCGGGTGCCATTTTTCTCTTACCCTTCCTGGTCATAGGTAGCGTTTAAATGATGTTGACTTGGGCTGCTTTCTGTCAAAGGCAATTCTAAGCTGAATGTGCCTGCCCTCGTCATTTCGCAGATGCTACACAGCTTAAGGCCAAGCAAGTACCAGCGTGGGAGACTAGCTGGGAATCCCGGGTGCTGATGACATTTTTCTCTTACCCGTCCTGGGCAAACGTAGCGTTTAATTGATGTTTTCTTGGGTTCCTTTCCGTCAACAGCAATTCTAATCTGAATGTTCCTGCCCTCGTCTGATTGCAGATGCTACACAGCTTAAGACCCGGCAAGTACCACCATAGATGACTGGCTGGGAATCCCATGTGCTGTAGACATTTTTCTCTTGCCCGTCCTGGTCATAGGTAGTGTTTAAATGACGTTGACTTGAGCTGCTTTCTGTCAACAGCCACTATAAGGTGAAAGTGCCTGCCCTCATCAGATAATATAATTTATGACCTCTATAGTATATAGAATATAGACCGCAAAAATGGAGTATAATCGCAGGTGCTTTCCTTTAAACACCTCGTATCAATTATCTCAATGAAGGTATACTCCTAATACAGACACTTGCAACAATGTGTCTACAAAACGTATGCAATTTAATAGGTATCAAAAAACGTACAATAGCATATCGGCTAAATAGCCTTGCTTAAAGACATTTTGCAACTATGAAATGATAACTTGCGGCTATATGTCTCCAGTCCCGGAGTAATCCAAATATATCTTCAGCGCTGAAGTTTCAAGCGCTCTTCACTAGCAGCTGGCATAGCTTGCTAGACAACGTTCACCTCGCTGCTGTGACGGCTGTTTGGGGTGTGTGCTCTGCTGCTCTGTTGCGACGTTTCCGGGTCCTCCCCTTTCTCAAGCATAACGGATACAGGTGTGTCTTCTTTTTATACATTTAATCTGTCCAGCATTTGGATTATTCGCAATTTCTAGTATAAGACAAATTACACATTAGCTCCTAAACATAGAAGTCATAAAAATACATTAAAATTACACTCCTCATTCAGCCCATTAGGGCTGAGTGAATCGAGTGTAAAAATCCAGTACACCTCTCGCTGCAAGAGATTTTTATTAATCTGAAATTCATCTACTCCATAAATTTGTTCAACTACCTGCCACCTAAGGTCACAGATATTATGTTTTGCTTCATAAAAGTGTCTAGCTAACGAGCTTTCTCCGTATTTTTTATTAATATCTTTATTATTGTCTTTCTTATCTGGTGGAAATAAGCCTCCCATTTCTTTATATCTTCGGATGTTTGATTTATGTTCGTTCAACCTGATTTTAATTTTACGCGATGTTTGTCCAATATATATAATACCACAAGGGCATTTTATTAGATATATGATATTTTTTGAATCACATGTATGATAGCCCCTAGTATCTATCCCATGGCCCCTCAGAGGATGCATAATTTTAGGGCCCTTAATAATACCTGTACAGTGTTGGCAAGACAGACAGGGAAACGTACCTGTCTGAACTATTCCTAATCTCTGTTGTTTACTGACAGTATTATGAATGAGATCCGCTCTGATAAGTTGATTACCTATAGTTTTTCCTTTTTTGTATACAAATTTTGGAGGTATGTCAAATAGTTTGCCATATTTAGGGTCTTTTTGTAAAATCTTCCACCATTTTTTAATCGTACTTTTAATCATTCTAGAATGGCTATCATATGTAGAAATAAATAGGAGATTACCTTTATCTTGCTTAGTTTTAGTTTTTTCTTTCCTCAATTCCTGTACATTCATTTTAGCAATCTCCTCACTCAATATTTTAAGTTGTTCTCTATTGTACCCTTTCTGTGAAAATTTGTCAATCATATTACTAGCATTTTTGTAATATTCATCATCATCCGTACATATACTCCTTATGCGGATAAATTGACTTTTTGGTATGCCCTTAAAAATTTGTGGGGCATGAAAACTCTGTCTAGGCAGCAAATTATTTTTATCGATAGTTTTTCTATATAGTGTTGTTTGTAAATTATTTCTATTCTTCCTTATTTCCACATCTAAATATTCTATTTTCTCCTTATTTTTAGTAATGGTAAATTGTATAGATGGATGACACAGATTAAGGTATTCAAAAAAGTTATTAAGCACTTCCTCCGATCCATTCCACACTAAGAAGACATCGTCCAGATATCGCTGCCAAACAGCGTCATGTGATCGTTCCTCAATAGTGTGGACGAATTTTTCTTCAAACTTAGACATGTAAATGTTATCGAAGCTCGGTGATGCTGGCGATCCCATACTAGTTCCCTGTTTCTGGAGATAATAATCTCTACCAAATCTAAAATAATTTTTAGACAACACAATATCTAATATTCCATTAAAAACGCTAGTTGTTGATTACTAATAGAGCTATCCTGCATGAGTTTCTCTCTAACAGCTTCCTTTCCCTCATCCTGTGGGATACAAGTATAAAGATTTTTAATATCCAAAGTGCAAAGAATGGTATCGTCAGAAATTTCTAGACTTTCAATTTTTCTAAGAAAATCACTGGTGTCTTTGAGACATCCAGGTAATTTTTTTACAATTCTCTGTAAAAAGTTGTCAATATATAGAGCCAATGGCTCAAGGATAGAATTTATTCCCGAGACTATCGGGCGACAGGGAGGTTTGTGTATATCCTTATGAATTTTCGGTGTAAGGTATAGTAGTGGAACTCTGGGATGGTCACACATCAAATTACTGGCCGTCTTTTTATCTATAATGCATAATTCTAACGCTTCGTCTATAATGTTCTGAATTAGATTTTTAAATTGTTCAGTAGGATCATTTTCTAATTTCATATAGACTCTTTCATCATTAAGTTGATTCTGTGCTTCCTCTAGATAAAATTCCTTATTCATGATAACTGTTCCTCCCCCCTTATCCGCCTTTTTTATGATTATACTATCATCATTTTTAAGTTCTCTAATAGCAGTTTTCTCCAATTTACTAATATTGCTATTCTTCTTTTTGATGTGATCCCATTTAGCCAGAACCTCACTACTAACCATTTGTTGAAATGTTTCCAAGAAGCTATTATCAATTTTAGGATCGAATTGGCTACTTTTTTTGATTTTACTCCATGTTTTATTATGATCACCTCTAATACCTTCACCAAAATACATTCTTAACCTTAATTTTCTACAGAACTTATGCAAGTCCGTAACAAAGTTAAATTTTGAACATTCTTGTGGATGACTGGCTGGGAATCCCGGGTGCTGTAGACATTTTTCTTTTGCCCGTCCTGGTCAAAGGCAGCGTTTAATTGATGTTTTCTTGGGCTGCTTTCTGTTAATGCCATTCTAAGCTGAATGTGCTTGCCTTCGTTAGATCGCAGATGCTACACAGCTTAAGGAACGGCAAGTACCAGCATGTGAGACTGGCTGGCAATCCCGAGTGGTGTTTACATTTTTCTCTTACCTGTCCTGGTCAAAGGTAGCGTTTAATTGATGTTTTCTTGGGCTGCTTTCTGTCAACGGCCATTCTAAGCGGAATGTGCCAGCCCTTTTCAGATTGCAGATGCTACACAGCATAAGGCAGGGCAAGTACGAGCGTTGGAGACTGGCTGGGTATCCCGGGTGCTATTGACATTTTTCTCTTACCCTTCCTAGTTATAGGTAGCGTTTAAATGACGTTGACTTGAGCTGCTTTCTGTCAACAGCAATTCTAAGCTGAATGTGCCAACCCTCGTCAATTCGCAGTTGCTACACAGCTTAAGGCCCGGTAAGTATCAGCGTGGAAGACTAGCTGGGAATCCCGGGTGCTGATGACATTTTTCTCTTACCCGTCCTGGGCAAACGTAGCGTTTAATTGATGTTTTCTTGGGTTCCTTTCCGTCAACGGCAATTCTAATCTGAATGTTCCTGCCCTCGTCAGATTGCAGATGTTACACAGCTTAAGGCCCGGCAAGTACCACCATAGATGACTGGCTGGGAATCCCATGTGCTGTAGACATTTTTCTCTTGCCCGTCCTGGTCAAAGGTAGTGTTTAAATGACGTTGACTTGAGCTGCTTTCTGTCAACAGCCACTATAAGGTGAAAGTGCCTGCCCTCATCAGATCACAGATGCTATACAACTTAAAGGGGTTGTCTCACCTCCTGGTCTTGTAACCGTTGGTTCAGTTTTTTAATCCCAGCATTTCAAATAAAGGGGCGTGTCTTTTCTCTGAGTGGGCGTGTCACTAACGGGCATTAATGGTGACGTCATCACGCCAGCATTCCCCATACGTGCTCGCTCCCGATTCCTCAGTCTGTGAGCAATAGAAGGGACAGTAAATCACAGCTCTCTAAACATGGTAAGACGTTCCTGGAGAGCTGTGACCTCTGCCCAGGCTTCACTAACTAACTAGTGTTTCCCGATCGCCTGGCCGCGGACCTGCGCCGTGCTGTAGTAATTATTGCTCCCTCCCCGGGTCAGCTGCCAAGGCTATACCTGCTGCCGGCCACCCGGTGACTTTAGTCCGGGCGGTCGGCATCTATTCTGCGCGGCCCTTGTACTACGGCGGCGCAGAGTCAGCAGTTGCGCGCATTGTGTGGCTGCTTCACTATAGAGAAAGCAGAGACGATTCATTACCGCCTCTGCTTTCTCTATTGCTGTAGATACGGTGCTCACTGAGCGCCGCATCTACAGTCCGGCCACGCAGGGGGGATGATGCAGAGGTGTCGTCACACCCCCTGCGCCGCTCGGTCTCCCAGGATGCCGGCTGCTTTGAGGACGCGATCTGCAGGGATATGGGCAAGGTGAGTAATTTCCTTCTTTATTTTATTTTTATATATTTCTGTCTTGCCTGGCCACTGCAAGAGGGTAATATAGTTTTAGGATGGATTTTCACTACATGGAGTCCATACATATCGATAATCACTACAGGGGGCTATATAAGTGTACTTTACCAGTACAGGGGGCTATATAAGGGTACTTTACCATTACAGGGGGCTATATAGGTGTACTTTACCATTACAGGGGGCTATATAAGGGTACTTTACCATTACAGGGGGCTATATAGGTGTACTTTACCATTACAGGGGGCTATATAGGTGTACTTTACCATTACAGGGGGCTATATAGGTGTACTTTACCAGTACAGGGGGCTATATAGGTGTACTTTACCATTACAGGGGGCTATATAAGGGTATTTTACCATTACAGGGGGCTATATAGGTGTACTTTACCATTACAGGGGGCTATATAGGTGTACTTTACCAGTACAGGGGGCTATATAGGTGTACTTTACCATTACAGGGGGCTATATAAGGGTACTTTACCATTACAGGGGGCTATATAGGTGTACTTTACCAGTACAGGGGGCTATATAGGTGTACTTTACCAGTACAGGGGGCTATATAGATGTATTTTACCATTACAGGGGGCTATATAAGGGTACTTTACCATTACAGGGGGCTATATAGGTGTACTTTACCATTACAGGGGGCTATATAGGTGTACTTTACCAGTACAGGGGGCTATATAAGTGTACTTTACCATTACAGGGGGCTATATAGGTGTACTTTACCATTACAGGGGGCTATATAAGGGTACTTTACCATTACAGGGGGCTTTATAAGGGTACTTTACCATTACAGGGGGCTATATAAGGGTACTTTACCATTACAGTGGGCTATAAAAGGGTACTTTACCATTACAGGGGGCTATATAAGGGTACCATTACCATTATAGGGGGCTATATAAGGGTACCATTACAGGGGGCTATATAAGGGTACTTTACCATTACAGGGGGCTATATAAGGGTATTTTACCATTACAGGGGGCTATATAAGGGTATTTTACCATTACAGGGGGCTATATAAGTGTACTTTACCATTACAGGGGGCTATATAAGGGTACTTTACCATTACAGGGGGCTATATAAGAGTACCATTACAGGGGGCAATATAAGCGTACTTTACCATTACAGGGGGCTATATATATGTATTATCAATGCAGGGGGCTATATATGGATGGATTATCACTACAGGGGGCTATATATGGATGGATTATCACTACAGGGGGCTATATATGGATGGATTATCACTACAGGGGGCTATATATATATATATATATATATATATATATATATATATATATATGGATTATCACTACTGGGGGCTATATATGGATGGATTATCACTACTGGGGGCTATATATGGATGGATTATCACTACTGGGGGCTATATATGGATGGATTATCACTACAGGGGGCTATATATGGATGGATTATCACTACTGGGGGCTATATATCGATGGATTATCACTACTGGGGGCTATATATATGGATGGATTATCACTACTGGGGGCTATATATGGATGGATTATCACTGCAGGGGGCTAAATATATATGGATTATCAATGCAGGGGGCTATATTTATATGGATTATAACTACAGGGGGCTATATATATATGGATTATGACTACAGGGGACTATATATGGATGGATTATCACTACAGGGGGCTATACATTGATGGATTATCTCAACAGGGGGCTATATATTGATGGATTATCAATGCAGGGGGCTATATATATATATATGGATTATACCTACAGGGGGCTATATATGGATGGATTATAACTACAGGGGGGCTATATATGGATGGATTATAACTATTGGGGGCTATATATGGATGGATTATCACTACAGGGGGCTATATATGGATGGATTATCACTACTGGGGGCTATATATCGATGGATTATCACTACTGGGGGCTATATATGGATGGATTATCACTACAGGGGGCTATATATGGATGGATTATCACTACTGGGGGCTATATATCGATGGATTATCACTACTGGGGGCTATATATGGATGGATTATCACTGCAGGGGGCTAAATATATATGGATTATCAATGCAGGGGGCTATATTTATATGGATTATAACTACAGGGGGCTATATATATGGATTATACCTACAGGGGGCTATATATGGATGGATTATCACTACAGGGGTCTATATATGGATGGATTATCACTACAGGGGGGCTATATATGGATGGATTATCACTACTGGGGGCTATATATGGATGGATTATCACTACAGGGGGCTATATATGGATGGATTATCACTACTGGGGGCTATATATGGATGGATTATCACTACTGGGGGCTATATATGGATGGATTATCACTACAGGGGGCTATATATATGGATTATCACTACAGGGGGCTATATATATGGATTATGACTACAGGGGGCTATATATGGATGGATTATCGCTACTGGGGGCTATATATGGATGGATTATGAATACAGGGGGCTATATATGGATGGATTATCACTACAGGGGGCTATATATATATGGATTATCACTACTGGGGGCTATATATGGATGGATTATCACTACAGGGGGCTATATATGGATGGATTATCACTACTGGGGGCCAAATATGGATGGATTATCACTACTGGGGGCTATATATGGATGGATTATCAATGCAGGGGGCTATATAAATATGGATTATCAATGCAGGGGGCTATATATGGATGGATTATCACTACTGGCGGCTATATATGGATGGATTATCACTACAGGGGGCTATGTATATATGGATTATCACTACTGGTGGCTATATATGGATGGATTATCACTACTGGGGGCTATATATGGATGGATTATCACTACAGGGGGCTATATATGGATGGATTATCACTACTGGGGGCCAAATATGGATGGATTATCACTACTGGGGGCTATATATGGATGGATTATCAATGCAGGGGGCTATATAAATATGGATTATCAATGCAGGGGGCTATATATATGGATTATCAATGCAGGGGGCTATATATATATGGATTATGACTACAGGGGGATATATATGGATGGATTATCACTACTGGGGGCTATATATGGATGGATTATCACTACAGGGGGCTATATATGGATGGATTATCACTACTGGCGGCTATATATATGTATTATCAATGCAGGGGGCTATATATGGATGGATTATCACTACTGGGGGCTATATATGGATGGATTATCACTACTGGGGGCTATATATGGATGGATTATCACTACAGGGGGCTATATATATATGGATTATCACTACTGGTGGCTATATATGGATGGATTATCACTACTGGGGGCTATATATCGATGGATTATCACTACTGGGGGCTATATATGGATGGATTATCACTACTGGGGGCTATATATGGATGGATTATAACTACAGGGGGCTATATAAATATGGATTATCAATGCAGGGGGCTATATATGGATGGATAATCACTACAGGGGGCTATATATATATGGATTATCACTACTGGTGGCTATATATGGATATATGGATGGATTATCACTATTTGGGGCTATATATGGATGGATTATCACTACAGGGGGCAATATATGGATGGATTATCACTACTGGGGGCTATATATGGATGGATTATCACTACAGGGGGCTATATATGGATGGATTATCACTACAGGGGGCTATATATATGGATTATCACTACTGGTGGCTATATATGGATGGATTATCACTACAGGGGGCTATATATGGATGGATTATCACTACTGGGGGCAATATATGGATGGATTATCACTACTGGGGGCTATATATGGATGAATTATAACTACAGGGGGCTATATATGGATGGATTATCACTACTGGGGGCTATATATGGATGGATTATCACTACAGGGGGCTATATATATATGGATTATCACTACTGGTGGCTATATATGGATGGATTATCACTACAGGGGGCTATATATATATATATATGGATTATCACTACTGGTGGCTATATATGGATGGATTATCACTACAGGGGGCTATATATATGGATTATCAATGCAGGGGGCTATATATGGATGGATTATCACTACAGGGGGCTATATATGGATGGATTATCACTACTGGGGGCTATATATATATGGATTATCAATGCAGGGTGTTATATAAATATGGGTTTTCACTACAGGGGGCTATATATGGAGGGATTATCACTACAGGGGGCTATATATATATGGATTATGACTACAGCGGACTATATATGGATGGATTATCACTACAGGGGGCTATATATTGATGGATTATCTCAACAGGGGGCTATATATTGATGGATTATCAATGCAGGGGGCTATGTATATATGGATTATACATACAGGGGGCTATATATGGATGGATTATCACTACAGGGGTCTATATATGGATGGATTATCACTACAGGGGGCTATATATGGATGGATTATCACTACAGGGGGCTATATATATATGGATTATCAATGCAGGGGGTTATATAAATATGGATTATCACTACAGGGGGCTATATATGGAGGGATTATCACTACAGGGGGCTATATATATGGATTATCACTACAGGGGGCTATATATGGATTATCACTACTGGGGGCTATATATGGATGGATTATCACTACAGGGGGCTATATATGGATGGATTATCAATGCAGGGGGCTATATATGGATGGATTATCACTACAGGGGGCTATATATGTATGGATTATCACTACAGGGGGCTATATATTTGTATTATCACTACAGGGGGCTATATATATATATGGATTATCACTACTGGTGGCTATATATGGATGGATTATCAATGCAGGGGGCTACATATATATGGATTATCACTACAGGGGGCTATATATGGATGGATTATCACTACAGGGGGCTATATATATATATGGATTATCAATGAAGGGGGTTATATAAATATGGATTATCACTACAGGGGGCTATATATATGGATTATGACTACAGGGGACTATATATGGATGGATTATCACTACAGGGGGCTATACATTGATGGATTATCTCAACAGGGGGCTATATATTGATGGATTATCAATGCAGGGGGCTATATATATATGGATTATACCTACAGGGGGCTATATATGGATGGATTATCACTACAGGGGTCTATATATGGATGGATTATCACTACAGGGGGCTATATATGGATGGATTATCACTACTGGGGGCTATATATGGATGGATTATCACTACAGGGGGCTATATATGGATGGATTATCACTACTGGGGGCTATATATGGATGGATTATCACTACTGGGGGCTATATATGGATGGATTATCACTACAGGGGGCTATATATATATGGATTATGACTACAGGGGCTATATATGGATGGATTATCACTACTGGGGGCTATATATGGATGGATTATGAATACAGGGGGCTATATATGGATGGATTATCACTACAGGGGGCTATATATATGGATTATCACTACTGTGGGCTATATATGGATGGATTATCACTACAGGGGGCTATATATGGATGGATTATCACTACTGGGGGCCATATATGGATGGATTATCACTACTGGGGGCTATATATGGATGGATTATCAATGCAGGGGGCTATATAAATATGGATTATCAATGCAGGGGGCTATATATATGGATTATCAATGCAGGGGGCTATATATATATGGATTATGACTACAGGGGGCTATATATGGATGGATTATCACTACTGGGGGCTATATATGGATGGATTATCACTACTGGCGGCTATATATATATATGTATTATCAATGCAGGGGGCTATATATGGATGGATTATCACTACTGGCGGCTATATATGGATGGATTATCACTACAGGGGGCTATATATGGATGGATTATCACTACAGGGGGCTATATATATATGGATTATCACTACTGGTGGCTATATATGGATGGATTATCACTACTGGGGTTATATATCGATGGATTATCACTACTGGGGGTATATATGGATGGATTATCACTACAGGGGGCTATATATATATGGATTATCACTACTGGTGGCTATATATGGATGGATTATCACTACAGGGGGCATTATATATATATATTATATAATATATATATATTATTTTTATATATTATTATAAATATTTAATATGATATATATATGGATTATCAATGCAGGGGGTTATATAAATATGGATTATCACTACAGGGGGCTATATATGGAGGGATTATCACTACAGGGGGCTATATATATGGATTATCACTACAGGGGGCTATATATGTATGGATTATCACTACAGGGGGCTATATATTTGGATTATCACTACAGGGGGCTATATATATATATGTATATGGATTATCACTACTGGTGGCTATATATGGATGGATTATCAATGCAAGGGGCTACATATATATGGATTATCAATGCAGTGGGCTATATATGGATGGATTATGACTACAGGGGGCTATATATGTATGGATTATGACTACAGGGGGCTATATATATGGATTATCACTGCAGGGGGCTATATATATATGGATTATCACTACAGGGGGCTATATATGGAGGGATTATCACTACAGGGGATATATGGATTATCACTACTGGGGGCTATATATGGATGGATTATCACTACAGGGGGCTATATATGGATGGATTATGACTACAGGGGGCTATATATTTATGGATTATCACTACTGGGGGCTATATATGGATTATCACTACAGGCGGCTATAAATATATATGGATTATCATTGCAGGGGGCTATATATGGATGGATTATCACTACAGGGGGCTATAAATATATATGGATTATCAATGCAGGGGGCTATATATGGATGGATTATCACTATAGGGGGCTATATATGGATGGATTATCACTACAGGGGGCTATAAATATATAAATACATTATTATATACATATATATGTGTATATATATATATATATATATATGTACATATATATATATATATATATATATATATATGTATATATATATATATATATATGTATAGATACATGTGTGTGTTTGTGTATAATTACATATAGAAAATAGATTTTGAATTTAATGTCACAATCTAAACATAGATTAATATAATATTATAATATATAAATATATTTTAAAATTGTGTGTTTATACTTAATTTCTATATACCAATGATTATATACGTATTTATTTGTGTCTATATATTATATTGCACATGCATGTATATATTAAAGAGTTTATATATGTGTATATTTGTACATATTTATTTATATTTTAATATATATAATCTTTATGCCGTGTGTATATATATATATATATATATATATATATATATATATATATATATATATATAATGATCCAAAAAAAGAGAAAAAGGGGGGACAAAGGGGGCGCACAATAGTGAAGTATGTAAAAAAGGAGGTTGTTGAAAATTAGGTATATGTGCTTACCTTCTGAGGTTGCGCTCGTATTATAGAGGCACAACTCTCATATGCGCTTGCGGGGCTTTTGGATGCCGTAGCCCGTATCACGGCTGCCACTGGTCCAATGGATTCCGGGGTTCGGGTGAACGCCGGATAAAGACTGTTATAAAAGTAAAAATGGCGGACCCGGCGCACGTGGAACGTGAAATAACTGTAGCCGTGGTAATGGCTTAGTTGAAAAAGTGTCTTTATTCTTAAAAATGTAGGGGTGTATAACCCTCACACTATTAAAAACAGAGGACGCTAAAACCCAACGCGTTTCCTGCCGTATACCGGCACTTTCTCAAGGGTAATACTGTAAGGAAGACTACTGTGTTATTTAAATGGATGTTACTTTTTGTATAGGCTGACTGAATCGTCAATCAACGTATCACGGGAGCCGAATGATTAGATGAGCCGTGAATCAGGGTCATCATTGACAGGCTTTCGATAGCCAAGAGATAGATGTGTCGGTATATGATTGGAGCAGCGGTACATCAATCAACATTTTGGGTGTTAGTTTCCACAACCGGGAGACCTCCGTGGAGAACTCGCTGCGGCTGAAGAGATGCTGTTATACATATATTTTATGCATACATTTTTTTCATACATTTTTTATGAAGTATACACGTTTGACAAAATATGTAACTGACCGTAAAACATGCTGAAAACACACTAAATTCGTGGTATGGGAAATTCTAAAAAATAAAAATATAAAAATACATTTTCTTTACTCTAAAATACTGTTGTTTATGCTTATTTGAGAATTATATTTATTTTTTTATTTAATAAAGCTAGTGATTAATATTATATTATGTACTTATTCTTGTGCTGGGTAATGCTAAAACCTGGTGAAAGGGATAACATTGGGTAAAAACAGTAATTCATAAATATAAAATTTACTCTTATTGGACCAATGAAATTACTGACGGGTATTGTGTGAGCGCCTATCACGGAGGGAGCTATCTCCTGTGCGATAGTACTTAACTCCATATTCACTGTATTTGGTGAAAAAACTAATAGAGGATTGTTGTAGCCAATCAGAATAGGGCGGGTGTTATGAATTGGCCAATGGTAAAGAGAGCTATTCTCTATGAGAATTAACATGGGAAAAATTGAAGGCGCTTTTGTGCATGAAATGATTTGGCCAATCAGATGAGAGCGGGTATTACGGATTGGCCAATGGCAGAAGGAGCTACTCCCTATGTGAAATAACATGGGGAAATTAACAGGGCGCTTTTCGATTGACAGACTATCTAGCCAATCAGAGGGAATCGGGTTTTGAGAACTGACCAATGGTAGGGAGAGCTACTCTCAATGTAAAATAACATGGGAAACTGAGCAGAGGGCTCGTCTAGTGACAGACCGAATAACCAATCAGG
Organism: Phyllomedusa bahiana; assembly: GCA_025379985.1. Lineage (NCBI taxonomy): Eukaryota > Metazoa > Chordata > Amphibia > Anura > Hylidae > Phyllomedusa > Phyllomedusa bahiana. The sequence continues at coordinate 29,989 of JAODAL010020403.1, read as the reverse complement.
GTGTAGCTAGTTCTAAACATTAGCCAATGGTGAGGAGAGCTATTCTCAATGTACAATAACATGGAAAAATGAGCAGGGGGCTCGTCAAGTGACAGACCGAATAGCCAATCAGGATGTAGCAAGTTATAAACATTAGCCAATGGTAGAGAGAGCTACTCTCTATAGACAATAACCTGAAAAATAAACCAAGCGTTTATCTAGTAACGTGTAGAATTACCAATCTAAGTGTAACAGGTTTAGGAGAGACCAGTAGTAGATGGAATTGCTCTCTGTGGAAGTACATATAATAACCATGTATAGAAGGCTTTGGACTGTGTGGATTCGTCCTGGACCGTCGTGCCTGAGGATACCGCAGCGGAGGAGCTAGTTATTAAACATGTTCTGGCTCGATGTGTTACGATTCTTAATGATATATGAAGTGTATAGACCCTCCAAGATTTGAGTATATATGGCGGTTTCAACGTATAACTTCCATCATGTCATTTAAACCTTTAGGTTGCAGAGTCTTCAATCTGTATATCCAAAACATTTCCCTTTTCTGCAATGTATGGAATCTATTTGTGTGGTTTATCGGGATGTGGTCTACAGGAGTGATTTTGAGATCATTAAAATTCTGTTGGTGTACTAATTTGCAGTGGAGAGCTACACTTTGCTTTATATCACCCTTCTTAACACAAGCACGGTGACCATTTAATCTTATATGAAGCGCACAGGTGGTTCTGCCAACGTATTGAAGGCGACAAGAGCATTCTATTACGTAGATTATGAAAGAGCTTTTGCATGTAAGGTTGAATTTGATAGGATAAGTAATATTAGTTACAGTAGAGGTTATATTTGGTGTGGTGCAAATGGTTTTGCAACACAAGCAGCTAGGAGTATTACATGCAGAACTACCTGTTATAGTGGAGATGATGTTAGTTTCTCGAGGTTGATTTCTGACTCGGCTGGGGGCTAGTATATTCTTAATATTAGGAGCCCTCCTAAAAATCAAGTTGGGTCTTTCTGGGATTGATGGACCTAGAAATGGATCTTTCTTTAGTAAATACCAGTATTTGTTAAGAACTTGTTTGATTTTTGGATGAGTAGAATTGAATTGGGTGATGAAAGAATGTTGGATTTTCGAGTCCAAAGGGGATTTGGAAGTTTTGGACTTGATCTTGTTTTTGTCTGAATAATTCTTGCTCAAGCAGTCTTTCTGTGACAATTTGGAAGTTTTATCTATAGCATCTTTAAGGATGGTCCTTGGATAATTTTTTTCTTTAAACCTGTTTTCCAAAAATTTTGCTTGATCTAAAAAATCTTCCTCCTCAGTACAGTTCTTTCGAACTCTTTTAAATTGCCCGTATGGGATATTAATTAACCAGGGCCTGTGATGCGCACTGTCAAAATGGATGTATGTATTCGCATCTACTTTTTTGAAGTGGGAAGAAGTGATAAATCTGTCGTCTTTTAGTGTGATGTTGAGGTCCAAGAAAACTATAGATTGTGGATTATGTTCTGCAGTAAACCGGAGGTTCCAAGTATTGTTATTAAGGAAATCTATGAATTTTGGAATTATATGAGTGGGTCCTGACCATATGAAGAACAGATCATCAATAAATCTTTTGTATAAGGTAATATATTGCATAAATTGAGATTGATAAATATACTCGTCCTCAAAGGCCCCCATAAAAATATTAGCGAAGGAAGGTGCCATTCTGGTCCCCATCGCGGTGCCTTTGATCTGATGATAGATAGTGTCATTATGTTTGAAGTAGTTATTCTGGAGGATGAATTTCAGGCTTTCTACTAGGAAAGCTTTTTTTTCCTTTGAAAATTTTGTGTTGTTTTCAAGTATATTACCCACACAGTGTAATCCTAGATCATGTGGAATATTCGAGTATAATGAAGTGACATCTGCTGTAATTAAAATATAGGTGGGATTGGGGGGTAGTTCTGTGAGAAATTGAATTAAGTGTCCTGAATCTCTGAGATGGCTATTTAACTTAGTGACTTGGGGTTGCAAGTGAAGGTCTATGAAGTGTGATAGTTGACTTGTGCTGGAATTGATCCCTGATATGATAGGACGACCTGGAGGATTTTTTAGGTTCTTGTGTATTTTGGGAAGGAAGTAGAAAAATGGTATATTGGGTTCTGGGATATATATGGATTGTTTTTCTTTTTTAGTAATGATATTGCAAGCTAGTGATTGATTCAAATGATCAAGTAGTGCATTTTGGATTTCCTGGAAGGGATCTTGTGAAATTGTGTTATAATAGGTGTGATCGCTTAAAATTTTTTTTGTACAGTGATAGTGTTTAAAAATTATTTTTTTTTTTTAAATATACTTATTGTTGATACTAGGCTACATGCAAACCTTATAATGAAGATGTTTCAGAGACAGATCAGACTGATTTAGAGTTGTCGTTGTGATATGTTTTAAAAAAAAATATTATATTTACTTTTATTAGACTTATTTATTTATTTTAGTTGTCCGATGTAGAAAATTCTTCAGCAGAAGAAAGTAGTTTAGTACAAACCGTTGAAACTGAAGATGAGGTATGATTCATTCAATTTACATGTAAATTATATATATTTTCTTTTCATAAATGGGGTTACTAATATTGGTTACCTGGCATTTAAAATTTACTTTTTTTTATATTTCGACCATATGAAGTAATTGTATGCTTTCCCCAATGGAGATATTATGACCAATAAATTTGATCCACATTTTGGTTGACGTCATTAACACCTCTATGAATATACTTTTATCCTGGTGTATCCTAATTCCAAATTAAGACCTAGTAGGAGACAGCGATTACAGACATCCTGGTGTGCACCTTGGCATCAGACCTTGAACCTTTCCGTATGGACGTTTTAAGTATTTTTGAGACACTAATGGCCCAATAGAAGAGTTTTTGTTTATCTATAACGACATATTTGTTATATTTAATATTAATATTTTTTTTAGGTCATTTATTTTTCTTTATTTATAAAAAAATATTTATAAATCTGAAATTTCTCTAATAGAAACTATTTGATATTTTTTAAAGGAATTACGTGCATTAAAAAACCGTCTTAGTGCTCGTGTACGTGCTTCCCATCCACCACTAGATGAATGTTTTAGGAATGACCCGAAATGGAAACCAGGAGAGTTACGTACACAAGAAGAACCAGATCCTGAAAAGCGACTTCAAAATTTAGATTGGTGCTTGTGCAATGTGTGTCAGCCAATGAAAACCCTATCAGAGTCAATATGCTGCCGGGAAATTAGTGAATTGAGCAACCTTATGGAAGAAGGAGTTCAATGTATTACCCAACACTCTGTATTTCCAAAAGTGTGTCTGGATCCGGAAGATTTGTGTAGGATATCTACAATCACCGCAATGTGTCGAAGACAAAGTATGGACCCCAGCAACCCAAGGTTGATTGAATTTAAAAAAGTATACATGTAAATATTGCCGTTATAAAATATATATTATAACCCTTTTTTTATGTTTTTACTAGATGTCAAAGACTAACTGCATACAGATGTTTTACATCTTGGGTGTACGGCTATCTAGGAAAAAAAAATAGAAGACCAATACCGTCATGTGTGGTAGCAAAAATTAGAAGTTCATTTCCTGACCCTTATGGACATTATACCGGATTTCATTTTTACCAGGATGTGCCGCTCTTAGATGCTGATTTGTCTTATAATTTTTAATAAATATTTAAAATAAATTTAATGTTACAAAAGCTAAGAAAAGTATATAATGACGTACTACTAAGTACTTTTACTGTTGCCAGTAGTCTGAACTTCTAATTTGTCGAGTTACAGGTTCTAGTGTGGGCTATAAGTTCCATCCTGACTCTCCATATAGTAATGATATCCCAGCTATTTAGATATGATAGCTGGCATCATCCAACTAGTTCTGGGATGTTTACAGGAACAGCTTCAACCGGGTTCCTACTACAGTTATGAAATATACTCAGTGTTCCTTTGAGATGTACTCCTGTTCTACCGAATCTATAATCTGTTAAATCGTATGTTTTGTTATATTTATTGGAAAACTGAAAAAAAAACAGTTTAAAAAAAATTAATTTAATTTAAATCATTGTCTTTTTTGATAAAATGATAGCATTTCATTTGTAAATGCCATCATTGTGAAATATATATATATATATATATATATATATATATATATATATATATATATATATATATATATACATATATAGATATAGACAGGGCCGCCGATAGGGCAGTACAGGGGGTAAGCCGTACGGGGCCCGGGCCAAATTGCTAAACAAGGGGGCCCGCCGGTGCTCACAGCAGGCCCCTTTGTTTTATGTTATCTGCCCGCCAGCACTCCTCGGGGCCCGCCGCGGCCCTGCACCAATCGGGGCCTTCAGGCGGTCCTTCAACAAACGTGGCCTTCAGGCGGTCCTGCACCAATCGGGGCCTGCCGAGGCCCGTCACCCATTCATCGTGTCCCGTCGTACGCCCGTTAACAATGAACAAGTCAGCAGTGCGGTGAAGTGTTTTCACCGCTGCCTCTCCTCGTCTGCACAGCCTAACAACTAACAAGGCTGTGAAGTCGAGGAGCTTGCGGAAGTGCGTCCCCGCGCTGGCGGCGTGATGACGTCACGCCGGCAGTGTCGAGAAGGACGCTCGGCCAGGAAGGATTAAAGGTAAGTATTGTCTGAAACTTTCCCGCCTGGGGCCATCTATATACCTTCCAGCCTGGGGCCATCTATATACCTTCCTGCCTGGGGCCATCTATATACCTTCCAGCCTGGGGCCATCTATATACCTTCCTGCCTGGGGCTATCTATGTATCTGCCTGCCTGGGGACATCAATATACCTGCCTGCCTGGGGCCATCAATATATCTGCCTGCCTGGGGCCATCTATATACCTTCCTGCCTGGGGACATCTATATACCTTCCTGCCTGGGGACCATCTATATAGCTGCCTGGGGACATCTATATACCTGCCTGGGGCCCCCTCTTTATCACTGCCTGGGGCCATCTATATAACTGCCTGAGGGCTCATCTATATACCTGCATGTGGGGACATCTATATACCTGCATGTGGGGACATCTATATACCTGCCTGAGGGCTCATCTATATACCTGCATGTTGGGAAATCTATATACCTGTCTGGGGGCCCATCTATATACCTACCTGCCTGGGGGTTATCTATACATGCCTACCTAACTGAGGGGAGGTATAGAGCTACCTAACTGAGGGGGTGTATTTACCAACAATTTGCAAAATTTACCACACACATCTTGGAATCATCACTTTCTCAGCAGCTGAGACTAGTCGTGGGCGAGAGAATTCATCATGGTGTTCTGTGCCGAAAGGAAAGAAAGGGGAAGACAACCGCTTCTTCCTGCGCTGGAACCAGGTGCAGTCGGTGGCTCTGTTGGTGTCCCTGGAAGAGATGTAAACTAAGCTAGCGGCAAGATGTACCAGAGGTCGTCTCTGCAATCAATCTCTCATATATATATACACCGTATACACTCACCGGCCACTTTATTAGGTACACCATGCTAGTAACGGGTTGGACCCCCTTTTGCCTTCAGAACTGCCTCAATTCTTCGTGGCATAGATTCAACAAGGTGTTGCAACGATGCTAAAATTGGTACCAAGGGGCCCAAAGAGTGCCAAGAAAATATTCCCCACACCATGACACCACCACCACCAGCCTGAACCGTTGATACAAGGCAGGATGGATCCATGCTTTCATGTTGTTGACGCCAAATTCTGACCCTACCATCCGAATGCCCGCAGCAGAAATCGAGACTCATCAGACCAGGCACGTTTTTTCCAATTTCTACTGTCCAATTTTCGATGAGCTTGAGCAAATTGGAGCCTCAGTTTCCTGTTCTTAGCTGAAAGGAGTGGCACCCGGTGTGGTCTTCTGCTGCTGTAGCCCATCTGCCTCAAAGTTCCGTATGTGCGTTCAGAGATGCTCTTCTGCCTACCTTGGTTGTAACGGGTGGCTATTTGAGCCACTGTTGCCTTTCTATAAGCTCGAACCAGTCTGCCCATTCTCCTTTGACCTCTGGAAACAACAAGGCATTTCCGCACCAGGACTGCCGCTCACTGGATGTTTTTTCTTTTTCGGACCATTCTCGAAAACCCCTAGAAAATGGTTGTGCGTGAAAATCCCAAAGATAAAGCATTTTCTAAAAATACTCAGACCAGCCCTTCTGGCAAACCACAACCATGCCACGTTCAAAGGCACTCAAATCACCTTTCTTCCCCAAAACTGATGCTCAGTTTAACTGCAGGAGATTGTCTGACCATGTTACATGCCAAATGGGACTGAGTTTCCGCCTGTGAATTGGCTGATTGAAATTAAGTGTTAACGAGCAGTTGGACAGGTGTACCTAATAAAGTGGCCGGTGAGTGTATACTCGGTATAAGCCAGAGTTTTTCAGCACAAAAAATGTGCTGAAAAATGGCGACCCCCCCCGGCTTAATACTCGAGTCACGTCGGCAACTCGGCGCGCTGCGATGGCCCATGCGCCGACAGGGACGCTTCAGCTATATGCGGCTCCTCAGGGAGCGCATATAACTGAAGGCCGAGTAGCTGACAGCGTCCAGGCACTGCGGTGGCCCAGGCGCTGTCAGCGATCTCTTCCCCTGCATGCGACTCCTCCGGAACGCATGCAGGAGAAGAGATGGCACTGCGGCGCAGAGAGCAAGCGCTCCCTGCCCCGTGGTGGACTCCGGGCGGCCACAGACTCGCGGCCGTCAGGAGTTTCCCGAACAGGCAGGCTTCCACGTGCTGTGTGCACGGCCTGATGACATCACCCGCCTGTGCCGAGAAGACTGGGGAGAGCGCACGGGAGGCCGGACAGCGAGGAGGCGGAGCGGCGAGGGAGACGGAGCAGTGGGGAGCCAGGTAAGTGGTTTTTTTTTGTTTTTTTTTAAACCATGTCTATGCCTGCCTATAGCCTGCCTAGAAGACCTATACCTGCTAGGGGGACCTATAGCCTGCCCATACCTGCCTATAGCCTGCCCATACCTGCCTATAGCCTTCCTATAAACCCCCTAGGGGGACCTTTTTACCCGCCTATAGCCTGCCTATACCTGCTAGGGGGACCTATACCTGCCCATACCTGCCTATAGCCTGCCTATACCTGCCTATACCTGCTAGGGGGGCCTATACCCTGCCTATACCTGCTAGGGGGGCCTATACCCTACCTATACCTGCTAGGTGGACCTATACCTGCCTATAGCCTGCCTAGGGGGACCTATACCAGCCTATAATGAGCTATACCTGCCTATGAGGACCTATAACTGTCTATAACCTGCCTATAGCCTGCCTAGGGGGACATATAGCTGCCTATACCTGCCTGTGGGGGACATTAAACTGCTTATACCGGTCTATGGGGGAAATTAAACTGCCTATATCTGCCTGTGGGGGACATTAAACTGCCTATCTAATTTTATTGGTATCTGTTTTTATTTTTAAAATTTACCAGTAGCCGCTGCATTTTTTACCCTAGGCTTATAACCGAGTCGATAAATTTCCCTTTTTTTTTGGGCAAAAGTAGATGCCTTCGGGTTATTACACTGGTCGGCTTATACTCGAGTATATACGGTAATTTATATAATAAAAGTTTTACACTGTAGTCAGGGGAGGGAGGGGGGGGGGGACACCATTCACTTTTAACACTGTAGTCAGGTGAGGGGGCGGACACCATTCACTTCTTACACTGTAGTCAGGTAGGGGTGCACTACAACCATAGGAAGCTAATAATTTAAAGCTTCACCACGGCAAATCCGGGCGCATTACTACTGGAACAGGTAGAGCAACTTTCAAATTGGTTTACCTGAGCCAGAAGTGTCGCTTGATTTATGACCCGCAGAAAAACGGGTTCATAAATTCAAGCGCAGTGTACGCTATTATAATGCGCACAAAATTGGCGTTTTAATCGCTAAACATCACACAATTCGCCCAATGTGGCATTTATATCAAAATAGTAGGTTACCACAAAAACTTTTTTCCTCTTTTTTTGGGGTGGGGGGGAGCCCTGACAATTGGGCTGTATGGGGCCCTGAAATTCATGATGACGGCCCCTATTAGATAGATAAGTGTATATATATATATATATATATGTGTGTGTGTGATGTACCATCCATTCTGAATGGTTAGATTTTTTTTTTAGCTCTATTTTGAGATTGGTGTTGGTACCCAGAAAATAACAGAACCTATAAAGATGGGCCCTATATTTGCTATTTGCCATCAAAAAATGTAGAGACAACCTTTTCAATTACAAAAAATGTTGTTATTTTATTATAGTTTTTAAAAGTTGTTAATATTTTACATTATATATAAATAAAACTATTTTTTACAATAGTATATTTGTAGTTGTCAATTAAATATTATAACTCAATAATTTTATTATATTTTACTAGACATTATAATTAAAAAAATTTATTAACATTATAAGGGATTTTTTTATTATAAAGAAAGGTTTGAAAATTTTTTAAAAACAAATTTGCTTTTTTTTAAAAACAGGTTTTTTGGTTAAGAATTTAAACTATAATTCTTGGATTTGCCTTTTTTGTGGGAAGATAATGGGTAATCTACACTCCCCCGGCCAAATTTTATTGGGCCCCCCTGTCCAACTGCTCGTTAAAAACTTAATTTCTAATCAGCCAATAAATTTGGGGGGGCAACTCAGGCTTTTTAGGCATGAAGACATGGTAAAGGGAAAAATCTCCTGCATTAAAAACCGGGGCTTCATATGGGGAAAAAAAAGGGGATTTGAGTCCCTTTTTTGAACGTGGGCTGGTTGTTGGTTGCCAAAAGGGCGGTCTGAGAATTTAGAACTGCGGATCTCCGGGGAAATTTTCACGCACAACCCTCTCTGGGGTTTTAAGAAAAATTTGGTCCGAAAAAGAAAAAAAAATCCAGTGAGGGGCAGCCCCTGTGTGGGGGGAAATCCCTTTTGGGTTTGATCCCAGAGGTCAAAGGAGAAGGGGCCCAGAGGGTTCGAGCGTTTAAAAAAGGCAACAGTGGCTAAAATTTACCACCCTTTACAACCAAGGTGGGCAAAAAGGAAACTCTGAACGCACGGGAAAGGGCCAAAAACTTTGGGGCCCAAGGGGCCTCAGCAGCAGAAGACCCCCGGGGTTCCCACTCCTTTCAGCTAAAAAACCGGGAAAAAACTGAGGCCCCAATTTGCCCAAGTCATGGGAAATTTGGACATAGAAGTTTGGGAAAAAAACGTCCCCGGTCTGATGATTTTTGATTTCTGCGCGACTTTGGGTTTTGGAAAGGGTCAAATTTGGCGTCAACAACATGAAAGCATGGATCCACCTGCCTTGTATCAAGGGTTGGGGCTGGTGGTGGTGGTGTCATGGTTTGGGGAATATTTTTTTTCCAAATCTTTGGGCCCCTTGGTCCCAAAATTGAGCACGTTCCCAACACCTTGTGGAATCCCCCAAACGAAGAATAGAGGCGTTTGAAGGCAAAAGGGGGCCCAACCCTTACTAGAAGGTTTTACCTAATAAAGTGGCCGGTGAGTGAAATGTTGTATATAAAAGGGTTTTTTTTTAAAAAAAAAAAAAAAGGGTCCCATTATTAAATTTCTCCAATGGGAACAATAAAAAAAATTTGCAACATTTGAAATTTTAAAAAGTATTTTGGTCAAAATAAAGGTCTATAAATTTGCCCCTATCAACTTTTTTTTTTAACAAACTCCCTTTTTTTGGGGGTTTTTTTTTTTGGGAGATAAATGGGGGCTTCCGAAATGGGGCCCCAGACTTTATAAGCAAAATTTTTTAATATTCTTTTTTTTTATTTTTTTAATAAATAAATAGTTAGAGAGACAAGTAAAATGTGAAATTTTTAAACAAAAAATTTTGAAAAAAAAATATCTTATTTTAAAGCTATACAGTGAGCCCCCCGACTTAGGGCGTTCCGACTTTTCGTCGCCCCCATATTACAAAACGGGGACCGGGAAAAAAAGCAACCCAAAGGGACCGCTAATAGCGTTCGGGCCTGCGGTGGCCCGGGCCCGCCTATCGCAATTTTGCAGCTGCACGCAAAACTTTTTAAAGCGCAACAGCTGCCCCTCTTAAACCCAGCCAGAAGCCCCGGAGCCGAAATGGGCCCGACCCCCAGGTAACCCTAGGGCGGGGGGGGGAGAAAGGGTTGAGTTTTTGTATTTGTTTTTTTTAATAAGCCCTGCCAATTCTGCCCTAGGGGGAAAAACCCAGCCTATAACTATCTATGGGAGATGTACTTCCCTTTAAAAATATTATGGGGGACATGCGGGCCCTTTTAGTTTAACCTATGGGGGACTTCCCTTTCCTTACGCTATGGGGGAAACATATACCGCCTATGGTGGATTTACCTCCTTTTAACCGCTATGGGGGAAAAAATTACCTGCCTATATTTCCCAATGAGGGCCCTTGTTGCTATGGGGGCATTACCTGCCTAAAATTTTAACCACCTTACACACCCTTTACATATACACCAAAAAACACAAAATATATTTTTTTCCGACTTACTTAAAAAATTCAACTTAAAAAAAAAACCTACAGTAAAAACCCCCAAAGTAACCCGGGTACAGCCTTTTAGTACAAAATTAATTTTTTTTCTAAAAATTAGATTTAAATTTATCTTTTAAATTTTAAATTTTACAAGGGGTTTTTTTCGGGGACCAATTTTTTTTTGGTAGGGAAGGAAAGCTGACTCCCAAGTATAATGTTTTTTCACCTTTAGAAAAATTTTAAAAAATTTTGGGTTCCATTATTTTTAAAAAAAGTCATTACTTTTTTTCTCATTTTTTTTTTTTACTACCCAGGAAATTTTCAGCCTTAGAAATTCAACCCCATTTTTTTTTTTAAAAGTGTTCCAAAACGTCGTCACCCCAAATTTTTTAAAAATTGCTTGTACCCTTCCCAAACATTATTTTTAAAGTTTAAAGCACTGATAGGTAGTTCTGGCCTCCATGGCATCAAAGAAAGAAATGAAACCCCCCTTTTATTCAGGAATTTTAAGGGAGATTAGGGTGGAAGACTTCTATTTCCTGTGTGGAAAAACTTTGGAATTTCCCCTGATGCTTTTAGAAAAAAAGGGGGTTTTAAAATTAAATGGTTTTTCAGTTTTTCTTTAACCCGGGCAAATTTGCATCCAACCATTTTGTTTCTTCAGGGGACTGACAAATGATTAAAAACCGGGTTTGTAAAAAACCTTGGTGTCCCACTCATGAACATTTTTTAACATGATGAAAAATTTAAAATTGCCATTTTTCTATGGCCCCTCCATACCTCTTTACTAGTTCTTGCCCCACCACCAAAAAGGGTTTTTAATGGGATGTATCCATGGAGATAAATCTTTTACCGTATCTTTCTTTAGATGCCCCAGTAACTTTTGCCCTATTTTATTTTTGCTAGAGGGCCAAAACATCAAACTGATGTTCCCTATTTCGGATTTTTTTCCCTAATAAAATTTTTTTTATTCCCACTTTTCTGTCTGTGGCCAGAATACTTTTCATTGAATTTTTTTTTTTTTATGACTCTGTCTAAAAATTTTTAACAAAGGCTTTTTTTCTCTAAATTAAAAAGATTTTTCGTGAGGTGTTAGTTCTCAACCAAAAAAAAAACCCCAAAATTTTTCTGGTTCTCCGGGTTTTTCTTTTTTTTTTAATTAAAATTTTTTTTTTTTTTTGTTTTTTTTTTTTTTTTACCCACCCCTTTCCCCAAAATTTCCCCCGGGGAAGCCCGGGCTATCTCTTTTCCTCTCCAGCCAAAAAAAAAACAGCTTTTCTGGCCCAAACTCATGCTTTATTTTTAATTTTTGGTTTTCCCCCCTCATTTTTTATCATAGGAAAAAAAATTTTCTTTTGGGGCCTTTTTCTGCGTAGCTTTTCGAGGGTAAAAATTAAAATTAAAAAATCTCGAAAAATATCTTTATTTTCCTAAAATTTATTGCCGCTAAGTAGTACAGCACTGGATAACATTATATTTCCAATATATTGATGTGCTATTTTTGGTTGACTACTCCATATTTTTTTTAGTATGGCCGTGAACGCATTTAACATCGACAGTTATGGCAGAGCCTATTTTCGAAATGCGGTATTTTGTTAGTTTAGAAAAACACATGTTTCTATATTGGCATGGAACCATAGATATTAGTTCCTTTAAATTACTTAAAAAAATGATAAATTTTTCCTCTGTAGTAGGATTTGTTGATTCTGAATACAAATCTTCAAAATGAGAAATGTTTGATTTGGTAGTTTTTTCAAACTCTACATCTGACTCCGATAACAACTCTTCATCATCTTCATCCTCATAATCAAGAATTTGGTAATCTTCATCTTCTGATGTTTCATTTTCAGGAATACTCATTCTTTGGTTGAATTTTAGTTTTCTATGACATGAAGGCTTCTGTATCTCCAAATAATTTTTTTCATGTGTAATAATTGGTGCTGTTTCTGACAAATCCAAAAATACTGTTTCAGACTGTATTTTCTTAGGGGTTGATGTCATTACCGGGTAAGAATAGCTATTTGCATCATAAATTTCTAGTGTTGTAGTTTGTTGAGAGAAGTGATTTTCTGATGGCCCAGGTAGTGGAGTTTCGGGAAAAATTTTTTTTCAATAAAAGGCATTGAAAATAGGACAAAGACTTGTCGTAGAGCTTTAAATTTCAAAAGGAAAAAGGGGAAAAGCGCTCACCACATTCCCTTTGTATTCATTTTAAAAAAGTTTTCCAACTGGGAAACCCTTCCCTCCGTCAGGGATCCTCCCCAACCCCAAGGCCAAACTACACTGCGAAAATATAATGGAGCGGATCCACGGGCGGAAAAACGGTTACTGTATTTCAACCAACACCGACAGGGTGGGGACAAGTAAGGACCAACGGTTTGGGGCGTTACAAATCCCCTTGTTCCGGGGTACAAATATATTCGGTTTGTGCATTTAAATAGTGGACACTGAGTTAGGGGGCGGGAACAATCCCAAAGGGGGCTCATTTTGCCCCAACATCAAACATATTAAAAAAAAAAATTAAAAAAAAACTTCTGCCAGCTGGAAAACCTTAAACAACTACATAAGTGCAATCTTTAATAACACAAGTGCAAATAAAAAAAAGGACACTTAAAAATTAAAATATATATGCAAGGTAAATTACGTAAGTTCAGACCTTTCGGTGTTTTTTTTTTGGGTAGATCCGAAGGCTTCTTTTACCCGTAAATGATGTTCGGGTCCCCCCCTTTTTGGTAACATTTCCTTTTCTCAATACCATAAAGTAAACCCCTCTTTTTTCTCCAGCTTTGCCCCAAATATAAGTGCCTACAGCACCGGGAAGAGAGGTTTTCCTTTGTAAATGTTTTTAATTTTTGTGATATCAAACCTAAGTTTTCTTTTCTACTCCCGATGAAAAATCTTAACATTTTATAAAATTATGGCAAAATTATGTAATCCGTATCGCATTTAAATAAAATCTTTAATTTTGTATCTCTTATTGTATTTGGTTTCCAAAATTTTCGTATTCTTTTGGAATTTGCACATGCCAATCTTTTTTTATTGCAGGGAAAAAAAAGCCATTTAGTTTTAACCAATTTTTTGTTTTTTTTTTTTTTGTTTAAAAAAATTGGGGGATAAGCTAAACCAAGGGTTTCGGTTCCTTTTAGTACCAGTTTAATTCCTTCATCAAGGATATCTGCTGGGGTGGGGTCTGTTGAGTTATTCACATTCTTTAAAAAAAATCCTTTTTATTTGTTATATTCGGAGTTATTTTGTGAGCTACTACCCCCTTAAACTTCCTGGCTTCGGTTTTTCCACTCTAAAAAACTTTGTTGTGCCCTTTCCCCTTTCATCTTTTTTTTGCTTTTTTTAGCTGTCTGTTAGTTACCCCCTCTCTCCAATCTATGATCAATTGTGTCCGCCGGGCAAACCTATAATCCTCCCCTAGTGCTGTCTTCACGTTTGTTTTTCCCCCTTTGGAATGGAATTAAAGGTTGGCGGTGGCAACTGTTAGCTGAATACGATTGCCCTTGTAGTTTTCTGAAGGGGTGGTTTGAACTTTTCCCCCCTCCCTATCACCCCTTAAATGTAAACCAGAAAAGCCAAAACACATCGGTAGAATATGTGTTTTTCATATTGCTTGTTTAGCTTTCAGGTAAGAAACAAAGTCGGGTATGGACCCACATCGCCCCCCAAACAAAAAAAGGAGGTCGTGATGAAACGCCCATACCAGACAAGATGGTAGGGAAGGGGGTTTTCAAGCACTATAAATGAATGGGGTTCCCACCCCCCATAAATAGGTTCGCTATTCGGTGGTGGTGGCCCCCCTGGGGACTCCAAAAAGTTGTAGGAAAATACATCATTTAAAAGAAAATAGTTACTTGAACAAAAAGATCAATACAATCTAAAAGAAAAAACTTTTTTTTCCCCCCCTGTTTGTTTTTTTCTTTTTAGTGGATTCAATGCGGTCCTAACAAATGTGGGGAATACTCGAGTAAAAAAATTAACATCTAAGTAAGCCTTTAGTAATTTGGGGCCACACAAAATCCAAAAGTCTTGAGCCGAAGTAAGTCTTTAAATTTTCCCTGGTAATTTGAACCAGGGGGTTTAAAGGGGTCTATCCCCCCTTTTATTAAGTTTTTCATTAATGCTCCCCTACTAGATACTATCGGGTCGAAAAAAATGGGTGGGAAACTTGTTTGTGTGTTTTGGGTATTCCAAAAATAATGGAGTCCTCTATAGCGAACCCATTTATGGGGTGGGGGGGAAAACCAGTTCATTTTTAGTGCTTGTAACCCCTTCTCGCCATTTTGCTGGTATGGCGTTACATCGACGACCTCCCTTTTGTTTGGGGTCGCGAAGTGGCGTCCATACCAGACTTTTTTTCTTACCTGAAAGCCAAAGCTAATCTGAAAAATTTCCCTTTTACCGATAGGTATAACCACTATATACCCATATACTTCTTTCTTTGTGCCGGCTTTCCGACTGTCTGAATTGGACAGAGAAGCAAAATTTGCCCAGGTATTCGGGACTAGCACTAATTTACCGAAACCAAAGGGGGAATTGCTTTCATATTTGCAGATTTGGAAAAAACACAAACACAAAAACTAAAATTTGGGGGGACCTAATTCCTTGAAAATACTCAGTAAGGGAATAAACCCCCAGGGCTACGTATAAAGAAAAACCATCTTTTTAAAAAAACTTAGGAATTTCCCTTAAAAGTTGGAATAAATTCTCACGGATTGTTCATGAAATTGATCCAACTCATCATTGATTTTTTAGACTCAAAAAATTTTAGAAGACAAACAAAAATTGAAGATATTACGAAAAAATTTCAGGAAAACAAGAATCTCGGAAATGAAATATGATTTTTCAACAAGAAAAAATAAAAAAAAAATTTGGCCCCAAACTTTTAAATACAATGGACAAAAGAAAAAAAAATACCAAGGGGTTTCAGGACTATGAAAGGAAAGAAATTTATAATGGAAATCGAGAGAAAACCAGATCAATCTTTAAAAATCAAACAGATAAGAAGAAACAAAAAAAAAAGTTAGCTTCTCTGAATTTTACCATACAGAAACTCAAATCAGAAAGGGCGCGTTGAAAACTTACCACCAGAAAGTAAATCTATGAGCGATGACAAGCCGCACTAGTAATAAGGATAAAGACGATATAACATGTTTCAAAAAACGCGAAGAAGAAAGGGGGAAAAAAAACATCACCCCCCAAAAAAACAAAAACGCAACAAGAAAGAAATAGGGATATAAGGGATTTTTTTGATTATTGTCCTTACCCCCCCTTCTTTCCAGTTACAGATTAAGTGTTGAAAAAAAGGGTTTGAATTTTGTCCCCACAACCCATTTTAATATCTTTGACACATTGTTGGATTTAAATCGATTTATTAGGCTCCTTACCGTGAAACGTTTTTTTAAAATCCAAAATAAATATGAGGGCAATGAAAATTTAGCTATGTTATCTGATGGTAAATATAATAATGAATTTGAGAGCCTTCTATTTAATGAACAACAAATGTTAATGATGTTAAAAGATTTACAGGATGAGGACTTTCAGGAGGCTTTATACACATGTCCCCCTCACGAAACACGTAACCCCCTATTTTTACCCGGTTAAAACTAGAGTGAGGCCATGGATATTTTTCCAATGCCACAATGGAGAGGGGATTTAAAAGCATTGTCGGGATAAAAAATAATCAAAAGAAAAATAACATTAAAAACAACATGACAAAGGAGGAGTTTAAAGCTCTAAAAGAATTAAAAGAAAATGAGCACCTCATTATTAAAAAATCCGATAAGGAGTTCCGTGGTCGTGATGGAGACAGAGTTATATAAAGCCCAGTTCGTCAATATGTTACAAGAAAAAACAGCATATAGGAAATTGACTAGCAATCCCGTCAAACAAATACAAACAAAATTATCTAAAATATTGCAAGAAGGGGTCACCCTGGGTGTAATATCTGATAAAACAAAAACATACTTGGAAGAAAAAAATCCTAGGACTCCATTATTTTATGGAATACCCAAAACACACAAACAAGTATTCCCACCCAGTTTTCGACCGATAGTATCTAGTAGGGGGAGCATTAATGAAAAACTTAATAGATGGGTGGATAGACACCTTCAACCCCTGGTTCAAGAGTTACCAGGGTATTTAAAAGACAGTACTTCAGTGCTCAAGACATTTAGGAAGTTTGTGTGCTCCAACTTACTCAATAGCTTAGCTTAGGATGTACTAAGTCTTTATTCGAGTATATCCCCAGCATTTAGTTAGGACCGCAATTGAAATACTATCTAACAAATCTACAACCTCAGACAGAGTGGATATTAAAGTATTCTATAGATTGTATGATCATTTGCTTCAAAGTAAACTATTTGTCATTTAATGATGTTATTTTACCTTACAACTATGGAGTAAACCCATGGGGGCCACCGCTTCACCGTCTATAGCGAACCTATTTATGGGGTGGTGGGAACACCAGTTCATTTATAGTGCTTGTAACCCCTTCTCTGACCATCTTGTCTGGTATGGGCGTTACATCGACGACCTCCTTATTGTTTGGGGTCGTGATGTGGCGTCCATACCAGACTTTGTTTCTTACCTGAATGCTCATCAAGCTAATCTGAAATTCACATATTCTACCGATAGTGTATATATGGCTTTTTTCTGATATACTATTAAGGGGTGTTAGGGAGGGGGAAAAGTAGTCACCACCCCTCATTCAGAAAACCTACAAGTGGCAATACGATATTACTAGCAACAGTTGCCATCCAGCACATACCTTTAATTCCATCCAAGGGAGGGAAAAGTTACAAAAAAAAAAATCGTGCACGTAAGCATGCACTAGGATGGAGGATTTATAGGTTTGCAGGCGGACACAATTGATCATAGACTTGGAAGAGGTGGCTATACTAACAGACAAGCTAAAACAAGCAAAAGAAAAGATGAAAGGAATGACAACAACAAAGTCTTTTAGAAGCGGAATAACCAGAAGACCAGGAAGTTTAAGGGTGTAGTATGCTCTACAAAATATACTCCAGAATATGAACAAATAAAAAGGATTTTTAATAAGAATGTGAATATACTCAGACAGGACCCCACCCTAGCAGATATCCTTGATGAAGGAAATTTAAACTGTAGCTAAAAGGAACCGAACCATTGTTTAGACTTATCCCCCCAGCCCATTTTTCAAGCAAAAAAACAAAAAACAAAACTTGGTTAAATCTAAATGGCTTTTTTTTTCCGTGCAATAAAAAAAGATGTGGCTGTGCAAATTCTCTAAAAGAATACTGAATTGCATTCCAATAGCAATAATAGATTACAATATTATAGAGATTTTAAACTGCGATACGATTACAATAATTATGCCATAATTTGTATAAAATGTAATAATATTACATCGGTAGTACGAACGACAACTTAGAGTTCGCATATCCGAACCCTTAAAATAGCATTGACACAGGACAGCAACACCTCTCATTCAGTGCTGCTAGGCACTTATAGAGGTGCAATTGCTGGAGAAACAGAGGCTTCACTTGTACTGGTATTGAGAAAGTGAAATGTTACCAAAATGGGGATGACCATGAACATCATTTCGGGAAAAGAGAAAGCCTTCTGGATCTACCAGCTAGAAACAAGAACACGAAAAGTCTGAACATTACGTAATGACCTTGCATATAAATTTAATATTCTAATGGTGTCCATTGTCCAATAACTTGCACTTTTGTGTTATTATGATTTGCACTTATAGTTAGTTGTATTAAGGTTATACTCTAGCTGGCAGTAAGTTTGTATATATGTTTTTAATATGTTTGATGTTGGGGCAGGAAATGACGTCCCGCATTTGGGATTTGATTCTCCGCCCCCTATCATCAGTGTTCCACTATTTAAAATGCACAATTACACAAGATAGATATTACCCCGTGAAACAAGGGCGATTGTAACGCCCGAAACGGCGTTGATCCTTACTGTCCTGCACCCTGTCTGCATGTTTGGTTGAAATAAAGTAACCTGTTTACCAGCACCGCTGGATCCGCTCCATTATATTTCTGCAAGTGTATGTTTGGCCTTGGCTGTTGGCCAGGATCCCTGACGGAGGAAGGTTACCCAGCTGGAAGCATTCAAGTGAATACAAAGGAGAATGTGGTGAGCGCTTTCCGTTTCAGCTTTTGTTGTTTATGACTTTATACAGCCGTTTGGAATATAGTGCTCCCACTTCTTGAATATACTTTATCCTATATCCAGCTATATATCCAACAGTATATTTGCAGAGGGTGCTTTGGAATAAGTTATTTTCTACCAGCTACTACTACCCATATACTATCTTTCTTTGTGCCGGCTTTCCGACTGTCTGAATATGGACAGAGAAGCTAAATTAGCCCAGGTGTTCGGGACTAGCACTAATTTATCCGAAACCAAAGGTGAATTGCTTTCACTATTAGCAGATTTGGAAAAAGCACAAACACAAGAACTAAAACTTTGGTGGGACCGTAATTCCTTGAAGATATACTCAGATAAGGGAATCATACCCCGAGGGCTACGTATAAAGAAAATACCATCTTTTATACACACTTAGGAATTCCTTACAAGTTGGAATGAAATTCTCACGGGATTTGTTCTAATGAAATTGGATCCAACTCATCATTGATTTTGAGACTCAAAAATTGATAGAAGTACAAACAAAAATTGAAGATATTACGAAAAAATTACAGGAACAGCAAGAATCTCAGGAAGATGAAAATATGATTATTCAACAAGAAAAAATAAAAAGAAATTTGGCCAAACTTGAAACTACTATCATGGACATAAAGAAAACAAAATACCAGAGGGATTTCATGGACTATGAAAGGAAAGAAATTTATACATGGAAATCTGAGAGAAAACCCAGATCAATCTTGAGAAAATCAAACAGATATAGAAGAAACAAAAAAGAAGTTAGCTTCTCTGAAATTGACCATATACAGAAACCATCAGAAATCAGAAGGATCGTCAGTTGAAAGACTTACCACCAGAAGTAAAATCTATGAGCGATGCCACAAGTCCGCACGTAGTAATAAGTTAAAGACGAATACACATGTCTGCAAAAAACAAACGAAGAAGAATGAGGGGAAAGAAACATCACCCCCAATAAAAACAAAGACGACACAAGAAAGAAATAGGGACTCAGTGAATGGGATTTCTTATCGATGTAATAGTCCTACCCCCTACAGATATTTCCAGTTATCAGATTGAAGTGTTGAAAAAAGGTTTGAATTTTGTCCCCACAACCCATTTTAATATCATTGACACATTGTTGGATTTAAATCGATTTATTAGGCTCCTTACCGTGAAACGTTTTTTTAAAATCCAAAATAAATATGAAAGCAATGAAAATTTAGCTATGTTATCCTGATGTAAATATTAATAATGAATTTGTAAGCCTCTATTTAATGAACAACAAATGTTAATGATGTTAAAAGATTTAGCAGGATGAGGACTTTCAGGAGGCTTGATACAACAGTCCACCTCACGAACACGGTAACCCCATATTTTACCCTATTAAAACAAGAGTGGAGGCCATGGATTTTTTCCAGGCCACAATGGAGAGGGATTTAAAAGCATTGTCGGATGAAAATAGCAAAAAGAAAAATAACATTAAAAATAACATGACAAGGGAGGAGTTTAAAGCTCTGAAAGAATTAAAAGAAAATGAGCACTCATTAATTAAAAAAAATCCGATAAGGGAGGTTTCAGTGGTCCGTGATGGATACAGAGTTATATCAAAGTTCCATTCTCAATATGTTACAAGAAAAAACAGCATATAGGAAATTGACTAGCAATCCCGTCAAACAAATACAAACAAAATTATCTAAAATATTGCAAGAAGGGGTCACCCTGGGTGTAATATCTGATAAAACAAAAACATACTTGGAAGAAAAAAATCCTAGGACTCCATTATTTTATGGGAATACCCAAAACACACAAACAAGTATTCCCACCCAGTTTTCGACCGATAGTATCTAGTAGGGGGAGCATTAATGAAAAACTTAATAGATGGGTGGATAGACACCTTCAACCCCTGGTTCAAGAGTTACCAGGGTATTTAAAAGACAGTACTTCAGTGCTCAAGACTTTTAGGAAGTTTGTGTGGCTCCCAACTTACTCATAGCTTAGCTTAGATGTAGCTAGTCTTTATTCGAGTATTCCCCAGCATTTAGTTAGGACCGCAATTGAATACTATCTACAAAGATACAAATCATACAGAGGGGAATTAAAGTTATTTCTATTAGATTGTATTGATCATACTGCTTCAAGAAACTATTTTGCATTTAATTATGTTTTTACCTACAACTAATGGGAGTACCCATGGGGGCCACCGCTTCACAACACGTCTATACGAACCTATTTATGGGGTGGTGGAACACAATTCATTTATAGTGGCTTGTAACCCCTTCTTCTGACCCATCTTGTTCTGGTATGGGCGTTACATCGACGACCTCCTTATTGTTTGGGGTCGCGATGTGGCGTCCATACCAGACTTTGTTTCTTACCTGAATGCTAATCAAGCTAATATGAAATTCACATATTCTACCGATAGTGTATATATGGCTTTTCTGGATATACTATTAAGGGGTGAAAGGAAGGGGGGAAAAGAAGTCACCACCCTTTCAGAAAACCTACAAGTGGCAATACGATATTACGAGCTAACAGTTGCCATCCAGCACATACCTTTAATTCCATTCCAATGGGAGAATACAATCGTGCACGTAGAGCATGCACTAGGGATGGAGGATTTATAGTTGCAGCGGACACAATAGATCATAGACTTGGAGAGAGTGGCTATCCTAACAAGACAGCTAAACAAGCAAAAGAAAAGATGAAAGGAAGGACACAACAAAGTCTTTTAGAGCGGAATAACCAGAAACCAGGAAGTTTAAAGGTGTATATGCTCTACAAAATATACTCCAGAATAAGAACAAATAAAAAGGATTTTAATAAGAATGTGAATATACTCAGACAGGACCCACCCTAGAGATATCCTTGATGAAGGAATTAAACATTGTAAGCTAACAGGAACCGAACCATTGGTTTTAGACTTATCCCCAGCCATTTTTCAAGCAAAAAAACAAAAAACAAAACTTTGGTTAAATCTAAATGGCTTTTTTCCGGTGCAATAAAAAAGATGTGGCATGTGCAAATTCTCTAGAAATAAATACTGAATTTGCAATCCCAAATAGCAAATAAGAGATACCAAAATATTAGGATTTTATTACTGCGATATCGGATTACATAATTATGCCATAATTTGTATAAAATGTAATTAGATTTACATCGGCTAGTATGAAACGAAAAATTAGAGTTCGCATATCAAACACTTAAATACATTGACACAAGGACACACCTCTCATTGCAGGTGCTGCTGAGGCCACTTTATAGAAGGGTGCATGCTGGGAAACAGAGGCTCAACTATGTACTGGTATTGAGAAAGTGAAATGTTACCAAAAAGGAGATGACCTAATGAACATCATTTACGGGAAAGAGAAGCCTTCTGGATCTACCATCTAGAAACAAGAACACCGAAAAGGTCTGAACTTACGTAATGACCTTGCCATATATATTTTAATTATTACTTAATGTGTCCTTTGTCCTCTATTGCACTTTGTGTTATTATATTTCACTTATAGTTAGTTTGAACTTAAGGTTATACTCTAGCTGGCAGTAAGTGTGTATATATGTTTTTAATATGTTTGATGTTGGGGCAGGAAATGACGTCCCGCATTTGGGATTTGATTCTCCGCCCCCTATCATCAGTGTCCACTATTTAAATGCACAATACACGAATATATGTACCGTGAACAAGGGCGATTTGTAACGCCCGAAACACGTTGGTCCTTACTTGTCCTGCACCCTGTCTGCATTTGTTGAAAATAAAAGTAACCTGTTTTTTACCGCACCGCTGGATCCGCTCCATTATATTTCGGCAAAGTGTATGTATTGCTTGGCTGTTAGAGCCAGGATCCCTGACGGAGGAAGGTTACCCAGCTGGAAGCATTCAAGTGAATACAAAGGAGAATGTGGTGAGCGCTTTCCGTTTCAGCTTTTGTTGTTTATGACTTTATACAGCCGTTTGGAATATAGTGCTCCCACTTCTTGAATATGCTTTATCCTATATCCAGCTATATATCCAACAGTATATTTGCAGAGGGTGCTTTGGAATAAGTTATTTTCTACCAGCTACTACTACCCATATACTATCTTTCTTTGTGCCGGCTTTCCGACTGTCTGAATATGGACAGAGAAGCTAAATTAGCCCAGGTGTTCGGGACTAGCACTAATTTATCCGAAACCAAAGGTGAATTGCTTTCACTATTAGTAGATTTGGAAAAAGCACAAACACAAGAACTAAAACTTTGGTGGGACCGTAATTCCTTGAAGATATACTCAGACAAGGGAATCATACCCCGAGGGCTACGTATAAAGAAAATACCATCTTTTATATACACTGAGGAATTCCTTACAAGTTGGAATGAAATTCTCACGGATTGTTCTATGAAATTGATCCAACTCATCATTGATTTTGAGACTCAAAAATTGATAGAAGTACAAACAAAAATTGAAGATATTACGAAAAAATTACAGGAACAGCAAGATCTCAGAAGAATGAAATATGATTATTCAACAAGAAAAAAAATAAAAAGATAATTTGGCCAAACTTGAAACTACTAGTCATGGCATAAAGAAAACAAATACCAGAGGATTTCAATGGACTATGAAAGGAAAGAAATTTATATACATGGAAAGCTGAGAGAAAACCCAGATCAATCTTGAAGAAAAATCAACAGATATAGAAGAAACAAAAAAGAAGTTAGCCTTCTGAGCTTCTCTGAACTTGACCATACCGAAACATCAGAATCAGAAGGATCGTCAGTTGAAAGACTTACCACCGGAAGTAAATCTATGAGCTATGGCACAAGCCGCCACGAGTAATAAGGATAAAGACGATATAACACCATGTCTGTCAAAAACACGACGAAGAAGAAGGGGAAAGAAAACATCACCCCAAAAAACAAAGAACGACAACGAAGAAAGAAATAGGGACTTCATAAGGGATTTCTTATGATGTTATAGGTCCTTACCCCTACGATACTTTCCAGTTATCAGATTGAAGTGTTGAAAAAAGGTTTGAATTTTGTCCCCACAACCCATTTTAATATCTTTGAATCTCCACATTGTTGATTTTAAATCGATTTATTTAGGCTCCTTACCGTGAAAGAACGTTTTTTTTAAAATCCAAAATAAATATGAGGGCAATGAAAAATTAGATCTATGTTTATCTGATGGTAAATATAATAATGAATTTGAGAGCCTTCTATTTAATGAACAACAAATGTTAATGATGTTAAAAGATTTACAGGATGAGGACTTTCAGGAGGCTTTATACACATGTCCCCCCTCACGAACACGGTAACCCCCCTATTTTACCCGGTTTAAAACAAGAGTGAGCCATGGATTTTTTCCACAGCCACAATGGAAGGGATTTAAAAGCATTGTCCGGATAAAAATAATCAAAAGTAAAAATAACATAAAAACACCACATGACAAAGGAGGAGTTTAAAGCTCTAAAAGAATTAAAAGAAAATGAGCACCTCATTATTAAAAAATCCGATAAGGGAGGTTCCGTGGTCGTGATGGATAACAGAGTATAGTCAATGTTCATTCTCATATGTTACAAGAAAAAACAGCATATAGGAAATTGACTAGCAATCCCGTCAAACAAATACAAACAAAATTATCTAAAATATTGCAAGAAGGGGTCACCCTGGGTGTAATATCTGATAAAACAAAAACATAATTTGAAGAAAAAAATCCTAGGACTCCATTATTTTATGGAATACCCAAAACACACATACAAGTATTCCCACCCAGTTTTCGACCGATAGTATAAATGAACACCAGTTCATTTATAGTGCTTGTAACCCCTTCTCTGACCATCTTGTCTGGTATGGGCGTTACATCGACGACCTCCTTATTGTTTGGGGTCGCGATGTGGCGTCCATACCAGACTTTGTTTCTTACCTACATGCTAATCAAGCAATCTGAAATTCACATATATCTACCCGAAAGTGTATATTATGGCTTTTCTGGATATATTACTATTAAGTGTGATAAGGGAGGTGGGGAAATGTAGTCACCACCTCTCAGAAACCTACAAGTGCAATACGAATTTATGAGCTTACATTTGCCATCCGGCACATACCTTTAATTCCATTCCAATGGGAGAATACAATCGTGCACGTAGAGCATGCACTAGGATGGAGGATTATAGGTTGCAGGCGGACACAATTGATCATAGACTTGGAGAGAGGGCTATACAACAGACAGCTAAAAACAACAATAAGAAAAGATGAAAGGAAGAACACAACAAAGTCTTTAAAGCGGAATAACCAAAGACCAGGAATTTAAAGGGTGTAGTAATGGCCTCTACAAAATATACTCCAGAATATGAACAAATAAAAAGGATTTTTTATAAGAATGTGAATTACTCAGACAGGACCCCACCTCATCAGATATCCTTGATGAAGGAATTAAACTGGTAGCTAAAAGGAACCGAACCATTGGTTTAGACTTATCCCCCAGCCATTTCAACAAACAACAAAAAACAAAACTTGTTAAATCTAAATGGCTTTTTTTCCGTGCCATAAAAAAAGATGTGGCAATTGCAAATTTCTCTTCTCTAGAAAGAATACTGAATTTGCAATCCAAATAGCAATAAGAGATACAAAATTATAGATTTTATTAACTGCGATATCGGATACATAATTTATTGCCATAATTTGTATAAAATGCTAAATAAGAATTTACAATCGGTAGTACAAACCGAAAACTATAGTTCGCATATCAGAAACTTTAAATAGGCATTGACAAAGGACACAACCTCGCATTCAGGTGCTGCTAGGCACTTTATAGAGGTGCCAAACGCGGAGAAACAGAGGGCTTCACTTGTACTGGTATTGAGAAAGTGAAATGTCCAAAATGGGAGTGACCATGAACTTCATTTACGGGTAAGAGAAGCCTTCTTGGATCTACCATCTAGAAACAAGAACACCGAAAGGTCCTGAACTTACGTAAATGACTGCATATATATTTAATTATTCTAATGTGTCCTTTGTCCTATATTGCACTTTGTGTTTTATTATGATTTGCACATTAATTAGTTGTATTAAAGGTTTTACTCTAGCTTGGCAAGAAAAGTTTGTATATATGTTTTAATAATATGGTTTGATGTTGGGGCAGAAATGACGTCCCGCATTTGGGATTTGAATCTCCGCCTCGCCTATCATCAGTGTCCACTATTTAAATGCACAATACACGGAATATATATGTACCGGTGAACAAGGGCGATTTTGTAACGCCCTAAACCTTTGGTCCTTACTTGTCCTGCACCCTGTCTGCGTGTATGTTGAAATAAATAACCTGTTTTACCCGCACCCGCTGTTCCGCCATCTATATTCTGCCAACTGTTCAATCAACTCTGTCCATTGAAAGATGCTTCCCAAAATATTATTGAAATTAATTCAAGGTGGTGTTGGATTGTCATCAAAATTCTTTTTTATTTTTTTGGGTGGTTTTTTTTTAAATTTTTTTTTTTTCCTACCCACATTTAAAATGTTGCAATCAGTTTTCCTCTAACTCTTATTGTGGTTTAATTGTTTGTGTTGCAACATTTGTTTTGTTAGAAAGGTCATTGTTTTGTGCGACATCTGCAAGTTTTGAGTCCCAAGGGATCTCAGTGTTGGTCCCTTTGTCCACCATATTTTTTACCCCGCAATATGGAACATTGTTTACAACATTACTATATGGTGAAGTTATCAGCATGGCAAGTAAATAGATTTCAATTACTGATGGTGTGTGAACATGTAAGCAAAATTTGTGCTATTGGATAAAAAGACATCTGGCTGGACCTCTACCTCGTTTCTGATCTTTTTCTTTTTTCCATGAAGTGACTTACTGGAATCGTCCATGGGCTGCTTTGACCTTTTGTTGTCAGAATGTTCTAGACTAGTTTGGATGATTTTGTTGATGGGAATAGTTTTGAAGGAAATAAAGTAGGTAAACTTCTGGAAGTAATCTTTTTTCCTTTTGAGTTCGATCATATGCATTTTGTTCAAAATGTTTAGTGCACAGGACGATATGTGTCATTTTTTTTCCCTATCAAATTTTTTGTAACCAGTCATCAATTATTTTCAAATGTTACCTGGAGCTTGTAAAAGCCATATTTTTTATCCTTTCTGTATCAGTGGGAAAAAACATGCATTATTAAATTTGGATTTTGTTTTGGTACCATGGTGTAAGAACAACCTTTTATAATACGAGGATGGCATTTCTGGTTTAAATTTAGCTTCTTTGTTATATAAATCGAAATTTAAATAAAAATGCAGTAAGTATACTGATAAACTGCATGACCATATTTATGATTGTTTTAAATTAAATATAAAAACGAAATATTTTTATTTAGTATGTTCTAATATTTATGTTTATATATTTTTATGGCCTTTTTAAAAATTATTTAATGAACCTTTTACCATGAAAGCTTTAAAATTTATACTATACATTAAATTACATCTATGGATTACTAGCAAGGAGTTATTGGTTGCCAGTTCACAAGCAAATCATTCTCCTCTAACCATGAGACTGCACGACACAGTGTAAAAAAGATTATGCTGAATAATAAAAGATGTATTGCTTGTAATGACGAAACAAATATTAAAGATAATTTAAAATAATTTTTTTAAATGTTTGACAAAAGTCCAGAAAGCAGAAAACAAAACGCTAATTTTTCTATTCCCTTAAGTTCACACATCGACCACTCGGAAAATTTACCAATAACTCAAGCTGTTATCTAGATAACATACAATAAGTAAATATCGTCAACATTGGTGTCACCAGCACACTGCTACTTACACCAATTCCATTATAACCACCTGAATAACGACCTGATATTATAAGTAGAATACAATCACATTGACTGAAGAAAAGACCCCAACACTATTACTTGAATAAAGATCTGTATACATAATCTATGTTAACAACCATATAGTGATTAATAATAGTAGTAGATACCTGTGTACACCATACCATAAACACATTGATTTCAAATAATCAGTTACTTTATTGTTATAGATATGTGTACACTGGCTCTGCAGATATAACATTGATTGCAGTGCTGTAATATTTTGTAACTCACGAGAGACATTTCTCGTATGAGTCTTTTACTTTCACTTTTTTCTTGGATTAGGTCCAGACCATCATAACGACGTATCCTGGCCACCATTTGTCACAACTGATTTGAACATAAATATTTATCAAAAGGTGGCAGAATGGGTAAAGGCCATAGCTTAAAGATACTGTATCCAGGATAGAAGGAAAATAACAGGATTCACCTTATTGAAAATTAGTTAGAGCTATTTCCTGTACCCCTCAAAATTATCAGGAACACACCGATTACTTGTGGTATTTTGGTTTGTAGGATGCAGGTAGGTAGGTTGTCAGTAAATTTTGACAAATTTGGTAGGTAGATTTGTTAAGGTTTAAAAGGGCGTATTTTGGGTGGGTAGTTTTTAGACAGAAAGGCAAAATGTAGGTATATTGGCCTCTCATTAGTTGGTACTTTGTATCTAGAAAGCTTGGCAGCCCCCAAAGGTAGATATGTAGACCCTAGATAGCTAATAATTCAGTAGGTAGGCCACAGATAGAAAGGCTATTGGTGGGTCAACACATATAGATATACTATAGGTGAGGCCCATCTAGCAAGGTGGGAAATTAGGCAACGGGGCACCCAAAATAAAGGGTTTTGGGTAGTTTAGAAGTCTATGGAAGCAGTCGGGGTTTTGGGTTAAAAAAAGTGCAAAAATGGCGATTTAAAATTGATTTAAAAAAAATATCTTATTTTCCTCTTTTCCATTCCACGAAGCAGAAACCCCCGAGCCATACTATGTTTTGGCATGAAAGAACTAGTTTTTGACTTCTTGTGCCACCACACGATTGAGTGCTGCACGGTACAGCATTAGGTCAAGCGTTTGTTAGCAATAATTTGTGGATCCTTTTTTGGATCAGTTGTTTATCTGAAGCAAAAATGGATCAAAAAACACATTTAAAAAAACATTTATGAAAATACGCATATGCAGAAGCATTTTTGGGATGTGTTTTGTAAATTTATTTTTTTATGAGTATTTTGGAATTTTTTTTTTTATATTTATACACAGTATGGACGAGATAAAATGCTAGCAAAGAACTATTCACAAATTATACTATCCACAGGGTTTACAGACATAAAAGTTAAAAACTTTAATGTAATACATTTATTAGGTATCTTTGATTATAAAACTGTTTTAACTTATAACCAATGACCTACATTTTTCACTTAGGGGTGAACAATGATGGGAGTAACAGCTAGCATTTTACATGTCTTTCAGACGAAGCAAAAAAGATGTGAATCTAACTGCTACAATTTTACATGTTTTTCAAATGAAGCCCAAAAGATGGCGATGAACTTTACATTATTAACGTATAGCCCTTTTATGGTGCAATAATTTCTAGCATTTACTTGTTTTCATTGGGACAAATCGGTCTTTAAATCAAATTTTGCAGGGTTTATTTTTTAATTTTATTGAATTAGTTTACAAATTTTTATAATTTTTTAAACATTTTTATTTTTTTAGATTGTTGAATATTGACTGGTTTTTAAATTTTTTACATAAATATCCCAAAAATTTTTTTAATAAACAATAAAAAACAAAAAAAAATTTAAAATTTAAATTTTTTTTATTTATTCTTTACAACAATCCGTTTTATAACAATAAATTATTCAAATAAACTATTTCTTATTTGAAACACATACAATATGCTGGAAGTATCCTCTATTGGTTTTATTTATGGCAAAAAATCAAAAACTTTTAGACAACACTATTGGGTCATTATATTAATAAAGTTCAAACAGTTATTCTTGAACAAATTAGACCTCTTTTGAACAATGAAGTGTATTAAACTTTAGATCCTGGATTTAAATGAGCAAGTGGCGACACTGAGATCCATTGCCAACTTGGAAGCGAGTTTGCCGCTCACTGAGCACTCACTCGCAGGTGTAGATGCTGGGGAGGGGGTACATGGAGGTCAGGAAAATGAGGCAGCTAGATTGGTAACGTCAGAAAGGGAAAGGGGAAGGGAAGAGTGTCAGGGAAAGGCTAGCCCGATTTTTACAACCCCCAAAAAATTTGCAAGATTGGCAGATGAGGGGGATATCAGCTCAGAAATGCTTTTTTCTGCGCAAGACCTACCCTTCGCCCAGTAAAATGGAATTAGGAGGCCAGGTCAGGCAACGGTGCTAGTGTTGGGGGCTCCATAATTAGGGCACAGACAGGGCAAACGCCACAAAGACCGGGATGTCGAACAGTTTTTTGTTTACCGGGGCCCGAGTTTGATTCGCGGATCGGTTGACAGACTGGGTGGGGGGGGGCTGGTGAGAATCCAGTTT